>QANX01000784.1:0-36619 GCA_003254975.1 Ochetophila trinervis | reverse complement strand
ACGAACATCCATGCTAGAAGAGCGCTCGATGCCCACATCACCTCACCTTCAATTCTTTTTAAACAAAACAGTTTCACAAATATGAATTTCAGTAACAACCTCATCTAGAGCAACTAAAGCCAAATTTTATGGTCTAGAAGACAACAAAGCCTTATAAACCACATAAACCATGGACGGGACCAACACTAACGCATCAAAAGCATTGTCTAAGATTGTATCAGCGAGCTGCAAATCTAAAACTGGCTCAGAAAGAAATGCATTATCAACCACTCCCTTGCCACTTGAAAGACCCCCTCCTCTATCATAAATAACTTTTGATGACCTCATCTTAGCCTCCAAATTTTCAAAATGAGTTTCTTTGATTGAATCTGTGGAAACCACCCTAGTCAAAGAAACCCCTGTAGACTAAGAAACATTTTCCTTACCTTTAGGAACATGTACTGCTCTATTAGTTCACTTTGCCTGCCCAACGCTATCTTTCTTGAAGGAAGATTGTCTATCAATCTGCATTTCAACAAGCCTGCAACGAGCCACATTATGACCAACAATGTTACAAACAATGCAAAAAGAATGCAAATTCTTATAAAATATAGTTACAGTGCTACAAAAACCATCTCTATCAAGATTAATGGTTTCTGGGAGATGAGAAGATAAATCCACATCAACCAAAACCCTAGCAAAATGCCCAAAATCTTGGGATAAAGTTGGAGCGTCAAATCTCAGAGGGACTCCAATCCTACATGCAAGATCATATAAGATCTAAGGATGCCAGTAAACCCAGTGCAAATCATAAAACCAAATTGAAACTTGTGCATTTGTCGAGTCTATTGTTGAAGCGTAAGAACACCTGGTTTCAAAAGGAAGAGCTCTTTTAGCCCAAACCAAACTTTTACCCTCCGTCGTCAGCAACAGAACCTCATAACAACCTTTACCTAATGAAACTAGCCTCCAATTAGTTGTACCCCATATTGAAGAAAGCTTCAATTTGAGGTATGCTAGCTTCCAAGGAATGTCTCCTTTAGCCAAAAATAATCTAGCTATAAGAGAAAACTTACAAAGATTTAGTCAATCTCGAAATGCTATTTGATTGACCTTAACATATATATTGTTTCCCTACTTGATAACCACTGAAGAGTCTTGCTCTAGAAGAACAACATCAATCAAAGTAATATCATATTAGGATGCTGAAATGCTTCTCATTCCATTATGTGGTAGGACGTTTTAATTCAACTAGGACCACCTTTGGGTTGAGTGTGATTCCTCTTATGTGGTGAGACTGTTTAATTCAGATCTCTCTCGGGTTCCTTGGTTTTATCATGCTTAGTGGTCTAGATGTATGACGTTTGTGAAGAATAGCCATTTCCATGTGAAGAAATATCATATTAGGATGCTGAAACGCTTTCCATTCCTTTATGTGCTGGCACCATACATTTTCAAAAACTGAGTCATAGTGTTCCATCATCATCACTGTCCATTTGATCTACCCAAGAAAAGTGAAAATGAATCTGCAAGAAACACCATACCCTCTCCAATGCCACTGTTCGTAACAGGTACGACCATCATCTCATCCAACTTGTCCGCTACTAAACTCCAACAGAAAGCCCTCTTCATCTTCAACTCCACTCCAATCACCATCCTAATCAAAACGTAGCAATGGCACCAAAATGTAGCAGACACCAGACACTAGTCAAACCTCCGTCTAACCAAACCAGTGAACCACGCAACCACACACCAAAAGTTGAAAAGATGACCAGAAAAGCCCACCAAAGAAATTCACTAGAAAGTCGACGACCAAGCGTCGACCTAACCGTCGTGAACAAACGCTGTGATGCCCTCAAAAATTACTCTGTTTTCATGCACCGAAATAGAGAAATAAATCCAACCGCCACCAAATTGATCATGCAAGAATAGACAAACACCTTGAAAGCAGAATCACCAACCATGCCGAAGAACGAATGAAAAGCAGTTGTAGTCAAACCCCAGCTGCAACATTGCCATTGCCACTCCAAGAAACACGGACAACAACAGCATTGTATCTCTAAAAGACAATAAATTTTCTACATCTAAAGGAAGTGATTTGTACTTTTTGGTTAATTGAACTTTGGTATCCTCAATTTTTTAATATTTTGTGATTTTAACAACTTTCAAAAGAAGCAATTTATGCTATTAATTTATTATTTGTCTAATGTTCAAGTTGGCCAAACAAATTGGTAATAGTTTCGTCCACAATTAGGACCCTAATTTGTTTTCTTAAAAACTCTACTATTTTCATTCCAATATAGAAATAAGTTCTTGGGCAGTAATGTTACCAGTTTATTTAGCAAAATTGAAAATTGAACAAATCTAAAACCAATTGGAAAAATTAAAGGCATAAATCGTTACTTTAAGAAATTGAAGTCTTAAATTGCAAAATACTAAAAAAGAAGAGTATCATAGTGCAATTAACTTAATTTTTCCCCAAAACAAGTGAAGTAGAGGTGTTAATTCCAACTGCCCAGCCAGACCCAAGCCCAAATCAGGCTCGGACAAGATTGAACTCAACAGCTTTTGGGCTAGAAAGAGAATTCAGTCCCGGCCAGACCAAATCAATGTTCCAAGTCTAAAATGTGAATTCCAGTGTTGTGGGTTTGGTTCTGGAGTTTGGCTCAGATATCAAATTTGAAATTCATATTTAAAGTTTAAGCCTAAATTTAAAATCCAAAGTTCAATTTATTTTTTATTTTTTTTGGATATTCTTAAAATTGATTCAAAAATATTTTTTTCTAAAATTAATTGTAATATTTACAAAATATATGATATGACAAACAATAAACAAACATCATACCATATAATAAATTAAATAAAAAAACTATAAAATTGTATTGAACTAGCTAATCAAGTTAATCTTCGAACCATCCCGACGAATAACCTAATAGATCAGACTTCGAACCAAATCTACATCAAACAATATGTGCCCAACCAAAAAATAAATAAAAAAAATTAAACTATATCAGTCAAACTGAATTTGAATTGATTTTTTTTAATAAGTTTTAATCAGATTTTAGACTTTCAAGCATGTTTTGCATCCTTAAAAGTAAGTCATTAACTTGAAACATAGTAAATTCCTAAATGATTTGAACCATGCCGTTCATATTATATATTGGATAAATGAAGCTAAAAGAAGCGAAAATGATTTTTTATTTTTTCCCATTCTATTGAGAAGAGTATAAAAAAAAATCGTGACATTTATCGTGTGCTGATTACATATCTTCACATACATGTAAGTTAAAAATTCACATATATTATTATTCTTTTCCTAATATATTTTCTTAAATGAAAAATTCTAAAAATATACATTTCTTTTCTTATTAACTATATCGCTCAAACTGAATTTGAATTGAATTTTTTTTTGAATAAGTTTTAATAGATTTTATACTTTCGAGCATGTTTTACATCTTTAAAAAAAAGTCATTTACTTGAAACATAATGAATTCCTAAATGATTTGAACCATACCGTTCATACATTGAATAAATGAAAGCTTAAAGAAGCAAAAATGATTTTTTATTTTATTTCCCCATTCTATTGAGAAGAGTAAAAAAACTTGTTTTAACATTTATCGTGTGCTGATTACATAATTTCACATATATGTAAGTTAAAATTCCCATATATTATTATTATTTTGATAAATTAAAATTCTAAAAAAATATTTTTCTTCTCTTATTATTATTACTATTATATGTCAGAAGTTGACTTGGTATGCCTCCTATACCAATCAGATAATGGCCCCTCCATTTTTAAGTTAAGAATTGATGTATGAAATTTATTTAATGAAAATTTTGATTTTCGAATTTTGATTATTATTATTACTATTTATATATATTTACTTTTTCACTCCTTTGATCTTTTTTTTTCCTAGTGAATGTACAACAATTCTGTCTTCCACGAGAAAGAAAGAAATATCATATCTTAGAACTTTGATCATGTTGAGAAAATTGCTCGCGCAAAATCCTTCTCATCACCTTATTAGTTGCTGTCCTGGGAAGAGACAAGAGGGGCACAACACGCGAAACCTGTACAACCAAATGTGAAGTTAGCACGGCCATTACACAAGCATAAAAACACACATAATTTTGTTTTATTTCTTTTTGCTAATCCATTTATATGCATAATTGCGTGTTCATGAAAGCCTAATATTGCAATGTAAAATGTAACTCAAAAGCAAAAAGCACAATTCAGTACCCTGAATAAAGGATTTAGTTTCTTCTGCACAGCTGAATTGAATGATATCTTCAATTGATTTAGATCCTCTTTCAGACTATTTGAGTCCTTGATTACAACAGCAATCGCCAACTGCTCAGGCCCACCACCAGGAGGTGGAACTCCGATGGCAGCAGTTTCGAGTACACTGTCACTGACTTCATTACATATGCGCTCGATCTCAACAGAGCTCACCTTACCAAATGAAAAAGAATATAAACATCAGGAAAAACCAAAAATAATTATGGAGAAGCAATTTGAAATGAAAGTTGATGGAAGTAATATGGGGAGCGATAACGACATTTATTAACAGCAAATATAATATGAGTGCATTCCTAATTTTTTATCCTCAATCATGGTATATTTAGAAGAAAAATCTTGAACTCGATAGCTTGATGACAAGATATCTATTGAAATATTTTTGCTGCACGATTTTAGCAAGAGAAACAGCATCTAAAACTAAATTAGCCAAACTGAAACAAAACTTCAAAACTCCAGAACAATATTTCACAATGGAACAAAGTGAAAGAGTTTCAATGTCATATGATCCAGATTATGATACGGGCATCATAGTGTCATATTCTACCATTAGTGCAAAAGATTATGTTTTAAGCATGATGTCCAAGCAAGGAATGAAAGTGGTAATGCTGCTCAGGAGTTGCAAAGACGAAACGACGTAATTTTAGCTATTTTCGGATTACAATCGCAGTTTTGTAACTTTTTGAAGAGGAAGAGAATGATACTGACATCATAGTGTCATACTTTACCATTGGAGCAAAAGATGATGTTTTAAGCATGATGTCCAAGCAAGGAATGAATGTGGTAATGCTGTTCGGGAGTTGCAAAGACGAAACGACGTAATTTTAGCTATTTTCGGATTACAATGGCAGTTTCATAATTTAGCTATTTTTGGATTATAATGGCAGTTTCGTAATTATTGCTATTTCCAAATTATAATGGTAGTTTTGTAATTATTTTTATTTTCAGATTATTTTTATTTAGGGTTAGTTTTTAGCCTTAGGATTACTTTCCTAATTATTTTATGGCATAAATTGATTCTTAACATAACCCTAATATCTATATAAAGGGGGATTACTAGCTTGTAAAAACAACTTTGATTATTGATTATATAAAATCTATTCTTGTTTTCAACAAGACTTGTGTGTTCCAAGTGAGGATAGTGCTTCTTCTACTTGTTGCATTTGGGAATTGATCTTCTTATCAAATGTATTTACTTTGTGGCGAATTTCAATTTCATTCTTTGCCTTCTAATTAGTGTTGCTAGATACAATTGTTATCTAGAGGTGCTATAGGGCGGGTTTTTACCTAGAGTTTGTTCCATATCATCTTGTGTGTTGGGATTACAGTTTCTTTAAGCTTGGGGTTCCGCATCATTTGATATCAGAGCAAGGCCAAGATAAATTCCTATTTATCTTGTTCTTTGTTTTTCTTTTTAGAGTCTTTGATTAGTTTTCTAATTTCTGCGTTTTTTTTTCTTTTGTTCTTCATTGTTTCGTGTTCTTCATTGTTCTTCGTGTTTTAGAGTACCAAAAAAAAATCGGCAAAAAAAAATCGTACCAAAAAAAAAAAGAATTGAAAGTTGGAATATTGAGATTGATTGCTTGAATATTATGAAAGTTACTTATTCCTAATTGATTTCTGATTTGTTTTTTTATTATTATTCCATATTTTCTACTTTCCTAATTTTATTTGTTTTTTATTCTCATAGTTTCTTATTTTCTTACTTTCCTATTCTAAACATTTTTATTTCCAATTCTCATAGTTTCTTATTTTCATACTTTCATATTCTCATTGTGTTGATTTCATAGAATAATTACTATTTGTTTCATTACTCTTTTGTCATTTTTTCTTTTGTGCCAATTTTACTCTAGAATTGAACTTGCTTTTATTGTTAGGTTTTAATTTTGAAATTTGCTAATTTAGTTTTATATTTTTGTTTAAGATAATTGATTCTGAAGTGCAACTTGGTGAACAAAACTTAAGTGGTAAAAGGCTTGAGTGGTGAGCATATAAAGGGTAAAAGCCAAATTTGAGTGAAACACGAGGGTTTACTATTTTTGAGTTAAACACGTAAGGGAGTATGTAAGAATGTCTAAAAGAGACGGAAAAGGAGTTTCTACTTCAGAAGAAGAACAAGTGGCAACACCGGATCCAAAGCTCTTACGACAATCTTTGGAGGGTGAGTATAGAAGGATGGAAGAGAGATTGACTTCTAGGATGGAAGAAACATTGAAATATAGGATGGATGACATGATGGAGCAAATGAGAGATATGACCATGGCCATGTCCAATAATACTATAAGGGGGGGAACACGACACATGAGACAAGTGAATGTTTCCGATGAAGAAGAGTATGAAGTTCAAACGGTAAGGAGAAGACCTAGGAGAGAGGAGCCAAGAGGAGGAATGGATGACAACCTAAGTTCCATTAAGATGCACATTCCATCATTCAAGGGAAGAAGTGATGCCGAGGCATACTTGGAATGGGAAGAGAAGGTAGAGTTAATATTTGATTGTCACAATTACTCTGAGGAGAAAAATGTTAAACTAGCTGCAGTGGAGTTCACCGACTATGCTCTAGTTTGGTGGAAGCAACTTATACAATCAATGAGAATTTATAGAGAAGATCCGATCTCAACTTAGGATAAATGAAGAGAATTATGAGGAACAGGTTTGTACCATCTTATTACTATAGAGAGCTTCATCAAAAGTTGCAGAGACTCACACAAGGGTCTAGGTCCGTAGAGGAGTATTACAAAGAGATGAAGGTGGATGACCTAAATGATAACGTAAGTGAAGTATTTATGACCGCCACAAATAACCCAGGGAGAGATGGTTTGCGAACTACAGGTATCGAGCCAACGGGTTCCAATGATGATGAAGTCTTAAATAATTCCATGAGGAGACGCACATGGAGGGAGAAACCAAGGGCTAGGAGACATGAGCATAATGAAAAGAAAGTCACACTTGCACCTTTATCTCCAATGGAGGTGTATTTTGAACAATTGAAATTATCCAAAAGTTCACATGGGAATTTGAAAAGTGAAACATATAAAAAAATTGAGTGTAAAGTGGCCAAAAGTGAAAATATTATAAATAAAGGCCCAATAGTGAGTGATTGCACTAGTAAGAAAAATAAAGAGGAAAGTAGAATAGAAAAAAGTGAGATTAGTGAAAAGAAAAAGAATTTTAATACAAAAGAGAGATAAGTCAATAGTACATTCTTAGACAAGAAAGCAATATTATTAGTGAGGTTTCGAAAAGTTTTGTTTTGTGAAACTAACTTTAACCCTGATTTGTCTAGTGTTTTTGTCTCTTTATTGCATGACTTTGATGAGAAATCAAAATTGCATGGAGTGCCTAGAACTATTAAATATGATAGGGATGTGGAATTTTTGAGTTCCTTTGAGAAAGTTTTATGGATGACACGTGGAGGATATTCAAACCAGGAGATTGGATTTGGGTATATTTAAGGAAGAAAAAGTTTTTCAACCTTAGGAAGTCTAAGTTGGATGCTAGAGGCAATGGACCTTTTCAAGTACTTGAAAGAGTAAAGGACAACGCATACAAAATCGCCCTTCAAGGTGAGTACAATGAATCCACTATTTTTAATGTTTCTGATATTTTTCCTTTCAATATGGATTCAGATTCGAGGACGAATATTTTTGAAAAGGAAGGGAATGATACAGGCATTATAGTGTCATATTCTACCATTGGAGCAAAAGATAATGTTTTAAGCATGATGTTCAAGCAAAGAATGAATGTGGTAATGCTGCTCGGGAGTTGCAAAGACGAAACGACGTAATTTTAGCTATTTTCGAATTACAATGGCAGTTTCATAATTTAGCTATTTTCGGATTATAATAGCAGTTTCGTAATTATTGCTATTTCCAAATTATAATGGCAGTTTTGTAATTATTTCTATTTTCGGATTATTTTTATTTAGGGTTAGTTTTTAGCCTTAGGATTACTTTCCTAATTATTTTATGGTCTAGATTGATTCTTTACCTAACCTTAATATTTATATAAAGGGGGATTACTAGCTTGTAAAAACAACTTTGATTATTGATTATATAGAATCTATTTTTGTTTTCAACAAGACTTGTGTGTTCCAAGTGAGGATAATTTTTCTTCTACTTGTTGCATTTGGGAATTGATCTTTTTATCAAAGTTATTTACTTTGTGGCGAATTTCAATTTCATTCTTTGTATATTAATTAGTGTTGCTAGATACAATTGTTATCTAGAAGTGCTATAGGGCGGATTTTTACCTAGGGTTTGTTCCATATCATCTTGTGTGTTGGAATTACAGTTTCTTTAAGCTTGGGGTTCCGCATCATATTAGATGGATCATATCGTAATGGATCTATCCCATAAAAAAAAAAAAAAAAATAGTTCAGTTTTAATCTAGAAAAGTTGTACGTAACCCAATTGCTACCAATACGGAATATTCAGAAGGGAAACATTCCTACACAAACAGTGTATGAAGGAAACTCGTATGCAATTGTAGGATGGTATAAATAGTATCATAATCTGTCCTTAATCAGATATTGGATGTACTCTATAATAAGTGAGAAGGATAGCTTTGTAACCATGCTCGTAGCAACACTTCATTCCATTATCCTTATGCATCATGTTTTCAGAAAGGGAAATGTGTACCTTGATGCCTCCAAGATTCATTGTATCATCAGCACGGCCATGTGCATGGTAGTAACCTCTAGATGTAAGCTCAAACATGTCCCCATGTCTCCTTAAAACCTGCACAAACACAAACACAAACATGCATGGAAATTTCAAGTGAACCTATACACCATATTAGTATTAAGGTGAAGAGAAATTTTGTGCACCTTCCCATTCCATACTGGCATTCCCTTGAAATAGATGTTATAGTGATCAGCATTTAGCAATGTACTGGAAGCTCCAAACATGAGGGGGCCAAGTGCTAATTCACCAATCCCTGGTTGATTTTGTGGCTACGATAGAAGCAAAAAGATTAGTTTGAGTAACTTGAGCTGAAAGATGAGATATGCAAACAAGAGGAAAATCATAAGAAATTCAACAACTCACCAATGAAATGAAATATTTCACAGTAATTAATTGAAGATACTTGTAAATAATAATGTCCTGTTAGCATTAGCTGTGCTTGTGCAGGCACACTTAGACACAAGTTCTCTAAGATGTCAAACGAAATAGTAATTTAAAACAGAATAATAGGTTAATAATCAACTAAACCAATTCCTGAGAAAGATGACATGGAATTTTCCTTGTTGCTTCTTTAGCAGCAGTTCAAGTAAGTCTTTTTGTAGATTGTCATTCAGAAAATATGTATATATATACACATACAGATATATAAAATAAAATAAAAATAAGTAAAAAGAAAAAAAAAATCAAATGATTTCCTCCATTAGCAAATTGCTACTTGATAGCAGTTTAGACTCCTCTATGTCATGTATGAACACTGAGCAAACAGTGAAAAATAAATGCAGTGATTTCAAAACCATTGGATAAATTAATTGATAGGGTTGTCTATAGACTGCAGCAAAAACTAGTAGCAAGCACAATCATGTAATACATGCGTCTCAACCCCTATATTTTGTACTTGCTCTAAAATAAAATTATAAGAAAGGTGAGCTTGATTGGTGCTTACAATGGGAAGGCCATCACTGCCAAGAATATACAAACTGCAGCCCATAGCTGGTGTGCTGAAAGCAGCCAATGACTGAGCCTGTAATAAGGACCCAGAAACAAATCCACCACCAATCTCTGTACCGCCACAATATTCAATAACAGGCTTGTAGTGAGCTCTCCCCATCAGCCATAGGTATTCATCAACATTTGATGCTTCACCAGTGGAACCAAAACAACTACAAGATATAATTAAGAAAAAACAAATGGATCTTAAACAATCAACTTCTGAAGCTAAATCCATCATTGATGTACAGTACAACCTACTTCTAATGAACATACAATATATGCATGGGAGTATTCCATTTAAACCCCCTGAGGATTGCACTAATTACAATTTATCCTTCAAGTTTTAAAAATTTCAATCAGTGCCCCTATAACAGGTGTGAGTGATATAAATCCAAAGGATGTGAATGAAACAATGGGGCAAAAAATGATAATCTTTTAAAACCTGAGAGGAGGTTGATGATATCATTGAAACTTGCGAGATCAAATTGTATTTAAGCAAAACCTCAGGGTAGCTGAATGATATTAACCCTATATGTATGGAGAATTCACATAAGGTATTTTATCAACAAACACAGATTTAATATGCTAACCATCACTCCAATTCTTACCGGATGGTGGACCAATCATAGCCAGCAACACAATTTGTACTTTTCCATGTTCGGACAATACTTGGGATCACACCAAGCATTGTAACTTTTGCATCCTAGACAGATTGCAAGAGCTTTGTTTGAGAAAAACATAAAAAATCCAAAAATTCTATTATAAGTGAACACGTAGAGAATTATCTATGCATTTTAAACTAGAAACTATACATTTTTTTATTTTCTATTTTATTTTATTTTTAATAAGAGTAGCTATACTATTATTTCAAGCTCAGGGTGTTGCAGAAAATACTATTCCAAAGCTTTGCTGCACTACATTTGTTGTTTCAGAATGTAGAGAAGTTTTAATTCTTGAGTTATTTTATTTAAGAGGTTAGGATATTTATACTCAGGAACAAGGATCAAAGTAAAAGTAGCCAAATCATGCTCCAAGGTCTTAGCTACAAGGGTAGTATGGGTTAGGATCGATTTAGGTATTAATATAAGAACTTACCAATAATAAATGAATGAAAAAATAAATTTGCCATTCTTTCATCCCTAAAGAGACAAAAGACCATCCAAATCTTGCCAATTCCATATTAAATACTATGGGCATGAGTACCATTCTGCTGCAAATATTCGAAGTAAAGAGCTGTCCATCCACTGAGATCTCTAAAGATTTGTGAAGAATAAAATGTGGATTTTTAGAATTCTTGACATGCAGAAAAGAATAATATGATTTAACCAAGTTTTCTGTTGGGTCTCATATTCAAATCCTACTAGCCATCACAAGTGAGGGGAGTGTTAAGTGTGTTGTGTTCTAACTAAACATAGCACAGCTCTATTTAAGTTAGGACAAATTAAACTTTTGGGTTTCATACTAGGTTAGCATATTAGTCAAATGAAAACATCATGTGATAACAAAAAAATGAAAGAAAAGACAAGGTGTTTCTTCGTTGCCTTAAAAGTTGTAAGATGACAAACTGAGTAAAGTTGGAAACATGTAATGTTACTTTATGCATCTTGAATTACCATTGTGACGAGAGAAACTGATAAATTATAACAAGAAATGTATCTGTAAGACTGTAACATTAAACTAATAGGCATACCTAGTGAACAGCACAATCAAGGAAAGACGAAAAGAAAGGACTATAAGATGAGATATCAACATCAATTAGAAAAATTAATATTTTACCTGTACAAACTTGGCAAATCCAGAACCAAGTGGAGATCCGTTATACAGAGCAATGGAGGCTCCATTTAACAGTGAAGCATATACCAGCCAAGGACCCATCATCCACCCCAGATTAGTTGGCCAACACACAACATCACCTTTCTGAATGTCCATGTGGCACCATGCATCTGCCGCAGCTTTAAAAGGAGTTGAATGGGTCCATGGAATTGCCTTTGGCTCCCCTGAACCACAATTAAACCAAATTAGAAATGCAACTTTATATCAAATTATCTTTGGGCAGTTGGAAGTGTCAAGTTTGTAGATAAGGAATTGAACCAATCCCCTTGCTGAATAGTGCTTGAATTTCAAGGTTTGTTGACATTGCACTTCGAGGAAGTGAGCTTAAATAGTATCTAGTTTTGACAGGCAAAAACTGGGAAGTAAACTTAAAGATCAAATGCAGCCAGCCCAAAGATGGTTGAAAACAAAGAAACCAGAGAAATTTTGCTAAGTCCCAATAGAGATAGAAGCAAAGTGGATCAAATTAGCAAGCTACAATGCATACTTGATTTAAAATAGCTAGTCGAAAGTTCTATCACATAAAGAGATCATTAATATCTTTGAATTGAACTCTCTTTCTCGTTTGTACCACATATGAAAACTCCTATACTTTACTTGTAACAATATCAACTAGAGACTATAAAAAATTTCATTTCATTTGAAGATAATGGAAATAAAATGCTATTAGAAACCCTTTAATTATTGAAGAGAAAAACATTCTCACAAAGGAAAAAAAAGAGTAGCACTTTTCTGGTTAAGAAAACAACTTTTGGAAAAAGCTTTTATGAGGCTTAGGTTCAAGTTTTAAGTTACCTGTCGTTCCAGATGAGAAGAGGATATTTGTAAATGCTTCAATTGGTTGATCTACTGCAGCAAATTCAATTTTTCTGCAGGTTTGATATGGAAAATGAAAGTACAACGTTAAAGTAAAAGCCTCACAGATTAATTGGGTTATTTTGAAATAAAATAACAATACCCCGTAGCTCTCACATATCAAAATTCATATGAAACTTATAACTGATGCAGGTCCAAAAAAAGTACATATTTTTTGTCTTCTCTTTCTCATAGGTAGAGAGAGAGGAGGAGAAGAAGAAGAAAAAAAAAAAAGAGTGAAAAAAAAAATATGTATAGATATATATAAATTCTGTAATTAACCAATATGTAGTCTGTCTAATTATGTTAATAAATGCTTGTATAAGAGGATACAAACTTTGATTTATCAGTCATAAAAGATTTTCATAAAGATTATAGTTGTGTTATTTATGTTATGTATGGTCATTTTAGGTTTTGGAATTGTATTAAAATCTTTGATCTATCAGTGATGCAATTTTTTTCTTATTTGTACGAGTACAGTGTTTCTCCATGAAAATGCTAAATTTAGAGATTGTTAACTCAAATCAAATGTATAGTCAATTTTTATATTCAAAACATGGCCTGTAATTTGTCTAGTCCTTGTCAGTTCGGTGCTACTTGAAACAAATCTCATACAAGATTGGTAAGTGAGACACCACATATTGACCTTAAGTGGTTAGGCAACTACATATTTATTTTTGGTCTTCACTTTTGTATTTTTCAAATTTTGAGATTGTTTTTTGCAAATTTTAAACCATAATTTTAACTTACCATTTTCCCTCACATTAGTTCATAATCCATATCATAATCTCCACTAAGAATATTGACAAATTTGAATGACATTACACCCATTATAAAAATAAGAATAATAATTAATAAATAAATAAATAAAATAATAAAAACATTGAAAGAATATATTGGTTAGTCAACAAGATGGGGATGGAGACGGGATAACTTTGCCTATACCAACTCCTTTTCCACATAAGTGGCAATGAGAATTTTAATACTAAATCATGACCATATGAAAGAAAAAGCTAATAATTGACATACAATCGTGGTAAATATAATAACGTGAAGCGGAGTGTAAATGAAATAGTTTTTTTTTTTCTTTTTTCTTTTTTTCTCTTTCCTTTTTCTTTTTCTTTTGGATGGAACTAAATGTAATAGTTGTTAATCGACACTTTTTGTCCTATAATTGGATAGACCTTTATGCGAGGAGTGCTAAATATAATAGCAGGATGTTGGCTTGACATACATAACTGAGCTTTATCTTTTGCATTGACAGTAACTTAAAAATAAATAATTAAACATTTATCAGACTGGAATATATTGCATACTTGAAATCTCCGACTCTTTCAAGAAATTGATGCCAAGAAATGTCACCATCACGCAACTTTACACTGAAACCATAGCCCCTAGTAGGGATAACAATTGCCATAGGAGACTCAGCTTCTACAACTCTACTGCAAAATTGAAGGGCTCCAGTTAGACATTTTCATAGGGAACGAACAGAAATGAAAACAGAATAATCACCATATGACAAGAGATTAATGAGAACTTCACCTGTATAAAGGTATGTGTTTTTCACCACGAACAATAAGATCCTGACCGTAATGAAAAAGTAAACAAAAAAAGGGAGAACAAAAAAATAGGACTTTAAAGCAAGGAATGCAAATTTGATATGTAGCTAGATTCTCAAAAAACAAAAAAAAAACAAAAAAAAAAACAAANAAAACAAAAAAACAAAAAAAAACAAAAAAAACAAAAAAAACAAAAAAAAAAACAAAAACAAAACAAAAACAAAACAAAAAAAAAACAAAAACAAAACAAAACAAAACAAAAACAAAAAAAAAACAAAAACAAAAAAAGAATAAAATAAATATTAAAAAAATGCTAAAACCTCATGGAAGAACCTGGGTAAATATGGCTTTTGCTTGTGATATTCTTAGCCTTGTTGATATTTCACAAGGAGCAAAACTATCAGCAATAGATACAACTAAATAACCTGCCAGAACAATAGCTAGGTAGATAACAACAGATCTGACATCCATCGGCATATCAATTGCAATTGCAGATCCTTTGTCCAAACCCAGTTCTTTGACTGCATGTGCAACCAACCTACAATTTTAACAAATCACCAACAGAATTTGACATTTTAAATAAAAAGAGATAAAATTTCAGTGTAAAAATATTTAACAATTATCATGACATCATCTTAGCATAAAGTTCAAAAAATTCACATTGCAGAATAACAGGCTATTCTTCTGCCTAACTACCTGAATAACTTACAAAGTTCCACATCAAGTAATTGTATATCTACTTGAGAAACATATAATGGCATGACTTGCTAAACTTTGAATTAAAAGATAAAAATGAAACTTCGAAGAATTTGTATCAAAGAGTAGATAAACTAATTGAAAGCTCTGCATTTGGCAGTTTCAGAATAAGTTTACTAAGACCAACTATTATTTAAGTTCTGATGGAAGAACTAGGATTTTCTTTGAATTTGACAGTATAAAAGATAACAGCATCTAATTCATCTTTCTAAGTTAACTTTCTTTATCGAATACATATTGTTTAATTCCGCAACAAATGAATATTTTATGATATTATACAAGAATCTCAAAAATGATTTGAACAATGCAAAGCTTATATGATGGTAAGTAGCATACCAAACCTCTTCACGCAATCCCTTAAGTGTCATTTTATTTATGGGCAGACCATCCTTTCCTTCATCACGCCATAGTACCATAGAATCATCCAAGTTCCTCTTATGATTTAAACTCAAACAATTATTTGCAGGATTCACAAATGCTCCTGGCAGCCATTCACCACCTGGATGTGAGAAACGCCTTCCTCCAGACACATTCTCTCGCAAAATACATTGGGGAGGTATGGAAAATGATACATTCATTTCATCTAGTATGGTTTTCCAATAGACCTAACAAAAAAAAAAAAAAAAAAAGCACTCAACCAGATATGTAGAACATTTGCTACAATTTGATGCCAAATTTCAAAAAATTCAAATAAACTACAGTGATATCATATTAGTATATCTCAGGGTTTTATTCATCAAAAAAAAAAAGTATACCTCAGGGTTATTGACAGAAAATTCTTGGAATTCAGAAAAACTTGAAATGGGATCCTTGTATCTTGAACCCAAAAACTCTTTTCCCTGCCTCTCCAGTAGCTGCCCAACATTAGTTGAAACTGCAGTCTCCCTATTTGTAGAACAAGAGAAGTAAATTCAGAATATCTATCCATTATACATGCACAGAAATATAGAAACGAAGTAAGAACAACTAATACTTCCCATGTAATAATTGTAATTTTTCAAATGCTTTACCAAGAATGGAGTTCCCTCTACTAATTTGTTATGAGTTATTAAAATACAAAATAAGATGAGTAAGTTGAAATTCTAACAGGGTATATAAGAATTTGCAATTCATAGGAAACAGCACTCATGCACAGACACATACGTACTTCCATCTTTTAGTTTCCTCATCTAGTCCATTTTTAGATTTGAACAATGCTACTACTTGTTGAAGTAATGACAGAATCATCTATATAAACGTGATTGGGACAACAATTTCCTTTGAAATAGAACAAAATATGTTTCACGAATTTTGGGAAGTTCTTGCATCACCCATTAACTTTCAGTTCAAAAAGATTTGCTTCGTATTACGTAATATAAAGAGAAAACCATGCTCACAAACCACCTCCTAATGGGACTCAGAAATGTAAATTTTTGCCTCAACCAAGAAATTTCAGTACAAAAAGATTTCGTATTGTGTCAATTATAAGAGAAAACCATACTGACCTACCTTCTAATGGGTCTCACAAGTGTACCAAAAGCGTAAACTTGGTAAAGAGTATTGGGAGGTAGCTTACGGGTCGGGTATCCAGGCAGGCGGATCGGGTCCGAAATCCTTGTAGCAGCCATAGTACATCATCTGGTGGAACGAGAAGGGAAGGTCAGGGGAGAGGATATGCCTGGAAATATCGATCCACGTGTCGGAAGTGGCAGTTCCGTAATTATGAATGATCTTATTGAGCCTCCCATGGAGCCTCTTGGCAACTTCTGGCTCGATTCCGAGAGCTTCGATATCGGACGCTGTTATACCGTCTAGAGATTTGTGAGCCATTGAAGTTTTGTTTTTGAAAGTTTGTGAGAAAGAGCTTTAGATTGTTGGAGTGAACAACTATAGGTGAGTGAGTAGATAGGCTGTGCCTGTCTGATGAATTTTATTTGCGCACTTAATTTTTTTTGGAATATTATTACTGAGGTCAATTCTAGAGTGAATTCCCTTAAAAATTGTTGAAGGGAAGAGATTCGTGTTATCGAGTGACATATGAAATGGAAAAAATTAATAAAAGAATGAAACCGGTTTCAATGAAAATAAAGGAAAACAAAGAAAGAAAGAAAAATATTGAGGAAAAAAAAATCAGAATTTGCAAATTTTGAGGGAAGATTTTTTTATTTATAAGATAAATCAACATATGAAAATATGTCACCGAGTAGAAAAATTAATTTTAATTGAAAAAAAATACCCTGTAACGAACCACGGGGTATCGACGGGGGATACAAATAAAAATGTACAAAATTTATTTGTTTTTTTAAAAATAATTTAAAGTACAACATTACTTTATAATTTATTAAAGTTATTAGTAAATAGATAAATATGATCAATTTTGGACAATATTATTCATTAAAAGACAATAGCACTCCACTATGATCTTATATTATCTTCTTATGGTTTAATATGACATATTATGGACTGTAACAAATAAAACTCAACGTTACTTTAATATGAATAATATTATTCTATTGTGGTAATATATACTACGTTATGGTTATATGTTTACTCTATTGTGGTCAAATTTGCAATACTACTATGTTATGGGTGGATATAACGTTATAAGCACTATTGTTTTCCATTATGGACAATCGTACTCGATAAGGACAATATTAATTTTTTATGGATGATATTACTGTATTATGGAAACATATTACCTTATTATATTCGATGATACTCAAAGTAGTAAAATAGTACTATGTTATGGATAAATAATACTATGTTATAATGTGATCCTTGATGGTCCAAAATACTTCACAACAGACATAATGGATTATGGTACTTGGTTATGAATCATAATACTCATTATGATTTGATGATACATCATTTTAGTCTAATTGTACTCAGAATAAGCAATTTTACTTGACATGGACCATTATTACTTAATTATGGACATATTTACTTAAATATGGTTTTATACTACTTTATTATGGTTCAATGATGGTCAAATATGCAGTATTAATTTGTTATGGTTTAATTTACTTTGTTATGGATAATGTTACTTCATTTTGGACAAATCAAGCTAATTTGAAAATTAATGCTACACATGGTGCACAAGTTTACTATATATGGATAATATTACTAAGTATAAAATATGTTACTCAATTGTGGATCAATATTCTTCCATTGTATCACAATATTTCAATAGAAAAAATGTAAAATCAATTTTATATGGTTGGTGACAACTAAAGAAATATTTTCAGAGACTAATTTTGCAATAGAAAAATGTTAGAATCAATATTATCTATATTTTTCATTAAGGACAATGTTATATTTGTTGGTGGTGATCTTATTTGTTTTCATGTATTTATGTATGAAATTTCCAATGTTAGTAAAATAATTTGAAGATAATCGTGACTTTTTTGTTGCAACTTGCATAATTAATTATAACATTAGATTTTTGAATACATAATTACAATATATTTGACGTTCAAAGGTCATATTTGATTTTTTGGATATATAATTATAATGTTTTGGGACACCATTTCGTTGGTTTTGAACTTCTACCATTTATATGGTAACGGAAAATTGATTTTTTGGTACATAATTATAAACTCGATATGTATATATTATGTACAAATAGGTTCCACTGTTAAAAAGAACTAAATATTACAATTAAACATACAAGTATCTTATATTACAATATACAACAATGATTCATAGATGCATAATTGCCATACATTAGACTTGAATTTTGCTCATTTTTTTTTTCTTTTTCTTTTATGTGAATTTGGACTACGTTGACCATATGGGGCTTGATGTTGACTTTTTTGTTCGAGCATGTTTTTACTCAAATCTGATCAAGCTTAGTGTAGAGGATGTCACCACAAGTCCATAGACTGTCGGCACACCTAAATCAGAGCTTTAAATTTTTAGTTATGGTCAATCAAAGTTGTATATTAAATTATGAATCAATTAAAACTTATTTGTACTCTTTTTAATCTTTAACTTATGCATTTAAGTACTTTTTGAGCACTTTATCTTAAATAATTGTGTTTTGTAGCTATCAACAGCTGTCAACAACTGAAATGGGTCACATATGGGTCTTTAAATATTGGTCTCACATTTTTTGGATGGCATTATCCACCATCTTCCATGTGAGAGCTAGTGAGATGAGAGAGAAAGCAAGCTGTAGTGATACCGACTTTGACCGACCATATCTCTCTCATCTGGTAGAGGTAGAATGCGTTCTTGGTATCACTGTGATGCGGAACCCCAAGATTAAAGAATCTGAAACCCCAAACACACAAGAAATATTGAACAGTAATTGGAAGCAAGAACCCACCCTACTAAACCCTTAGATAACTTGTATCTAAAAACGTGGATTAGAAGGCTAGGGAAAGAGAAGAATAATTGCCACAAAGTATTTCTACTTTGATAAGATAATTCAACTCCTAATGCAACAAGAAGAATAAATTGATTCCTCACCTTGCAAGAATACTCCTGGGAGCAATAGGAAAATTAATTCTCTCAATTGATTAAAAACTCAAATCTATCTTACAAAAGAATTTATCCCCCTTTATATAAGGACTAGGGTTAGATCAAGAATCAATCTAAACCATTAAATATTAAGAAAGTAATCCTAAGGTTGAAAACTAACCCTAAAAACGAAAATAGCAAAAATTACAAAACTGCCATTATAATCCGAAAATAGCTAAATTACGAAACTGCCATTATCATCTGAAAATAGCTAAATTACGAAACTGCCATTATCATCCGAAAAATAGCTAAATTTACGAATTTTTAAAATGATGTCGTTTCATCTCCGCAACTCTCGAGCATCATTACGACTTTCATCCCTTGCTTAGACAACATGCTTAAATCATCATTAGGCCTCGGAAAAGTGTTCAAATCATTTGTAAACTTGAATCGATCTTCATCCATAATTTTTTTCACAAGTCCAAGCATTCTCTCTTTGATCTTCTTAGCTCGAGAACGCGTCATTGGTTTACTAGGTAAGATGATGTCATCATCTTTTGTTCCAATGCTAGAATATGACTCTATGATGCCCGCATCACCGTCCAAAGTTCAATTTTATTTTACATTTAACTGCCCAAATTTAGTCAGTTTCTCCCCCCCAACGTTTCCCGACAAGCCCTTATGATATGGGCATCATAGTGCTATATTCTACCATTAGAGCAAAAGATGATGTTTTAAGCATGATGTCCAAGCAAGGAATGAAGGTGGTAATGCTACTCGGGAGTTGCAAAGACGAAACGACGTAATTTTAGCTATTTTCGGATTACAATCGCAGTTTCGTAATTTAGCTATTTTTGGATTATAATGGCAGTTTCGTAATTATTGCTATTTCCAAATTATAATGACAGTTTTGTAATTATTTCTATTTTTGGATTATTTTTATTTAGGGTTAGTTTTAAGCCTTAAAATTACTTTCTTAATTATTTTATGGTCTAGATTGATTCTTAACCTAACCCTAATATCTATATAAAGGGGGGATTACTAGCTTGTAAAACAACTTTTTATTATTGATTATTGAGAATCTATTCTTGTTTTCAACAAGACTTCTGTGTTCCAAGAGAGGATAGTTCTTCTTCTACTTGTTGCATTTGGGAATTGATCTTCTTATCAAAGGTATTTACTTTGTGGCGAATTTCAATTTCATTCTTTGCCTTCTAATTAGTGTTGCTAGATACAATTGTTATCTAGAGGTGCTATAGGGCGGGTTTTTACCTAGGGTTTGTTCCATATCATCTTGTGTGTTGGGATTACAGTTTCTTTAAGCTTGGGGTTCCGCATCATTTGGTATCAGAGCAAGGCCAAGATAAATTCCTATTTATCTTGTTCTTTGTTTTTCTTTTTGGAGTCTTTGATTAGCTTGTCATTTTTGCATTTTTTTTTCTTTTGTTCTTGAGTTCTTCGTGTTTTAATACCCAAAAAAAAACGTAACAAAAAACAAAAAAAAAAGAATCTGATTATATATACAAAAAAAAAAGAAAAGAAAAAAAAATCGTAGCACAAAAAAAAAATAATAGAAAGTTGGAATATTGAGATTGGTTGCTTGAATATTAGGAAAGTTACTTATTCCTAATTGATTTCTGATTTTTATTATTCCATATTTCCTAAGTTTTCTTACTTTCCTATTCTCAATTTAATTTGTTTTCTATTCTCATAGTTTCTTATTTTCCTACTTTCCTATATTTAATTTAATTTGTTTCCTATTCTCATAGTTTCTTATTTTCTTACTTTCCTATTCTTAATTTAATTTGTTTCCTATTCTCATAGTTTCTTATTTTCATACTTTCCTATTCTAAATTTGTTTAGTTTCCTATTCTCGTTGTGTTAATTTCATAGAGTAATTATTATTTGTTTCATTATTCTTTTGTCCTTTTTTTGGGTGCCAATTTTGCTCTAGAATTGAACTTGCTTTTATTGTAAGGTTTTAATTTTGAAATTTGCTACTTTAGTTTTATATTTTTGTTTAAGATAATTGGTTCTGAAGTGCAACTTGGTGAACAAGACTTATGGTAAAAGGCTTGAGTGGTGAGCATATAAAGGGTAAAAGCCAAATTTGAGTGAAACACGAGGGTTTACTATTTTTGAGTTAAACACATAAGGGAGTGTGTAAGAATGTCTAAAAGAGACGGAAAGGGAGTTTCTACTTCGGAAGAAGAACAAGTGGCAACACTGGATCCAATGCTCTTACGACAATCTTTGGAGGGTGAGTATAGAAGGATGGAAGAGAGATTGACTTCTAGGATGGAAGAAGCATTGAAATCTAGGATGGATGAGATGATGGAGCAAATGAGGGAGATGACCATGGCAATGTCCAATAATACTATAAGGGAGGGAACACGAGACATGAGACGAGAAGTAAATGTTTCCGATGAAGAAGAGTATGAAGTTCAAACGGTAAGGAGAAGACGTAGGAGAGAGGAGCCAAGAAGAGGAATAGGATGACAACCTAAGTTCCATTAAGATGCACATTCCACCATTCAAGGGAAGAAGTGATGCCGAGGCATACTTGGAATGGGAAAAGAAGGTAGAGTTAATATTTGATTGTCACAATTACTTTGAGGAGAAAAATGTTAAACTAGCCGCAGTGGAGTTCACCGACTATGCTCTAATTTGGTGGAAGCAACTTATACAATCAAGGAGAATGTATAGAGAAGATCTGATCTCAACTTGGGATGAGATGAAGAGAATTATGAGGAAGAGGTTTGTACCATCTTATTACTATAGAGAGCTTCATCAAAAGTTACAGAGACTCACACAAGGGTCTAGGTCCATAGATGAGTATTACAAAGAGATGAAGGTGGATGAGCTAAATGATAACGTAAGTGAAGTATTTATGACCGCCACAAATAACCCAGGGAGAGATGGTTTGCGAACTAGAGATGTCGAGCCAACGGGTTCCGATGATGATGAAGTCTCAAATAATTCCATGAGGAGACGCACATGGAGGGAGGAACCAAGGGCTAGGAGACATGAGCATAATGAAAAGAAAGTCACACTTGAACCTTTATCTCCAATGAAGGTGTATCTAGAACAATTGAAATTATCCAAAGTTTCCCATGGGGATTTGGGAAGTGAGACAAATAACAAAATTGAGTGTAAAGAGGCCAAAAGTGAAAATATTATAAATAAATGCCCAATGGTGAGTGATTGCACTAGTAAAAAAAATAAAGAGGAAAGTGTAATAGAAAAAAGTGAGATGAGTGAAAAGAAAAAGAGTTTTAATGCAAAAGAGAGAGAAGTCAATAGTGCATTCTTAGGCAAGAAAGCAATATTATTAGTGAGGTTTCGAAAAGTTTTGCTTTGTGAAACTAACCTTAACCCCGATTTGCCTAGTGTTTTTGTCTCTTTATTGCAGGATTTTGATGATAAATCAAAATTGCATGGAGTGCCTAGAACTATTAAATATGATAGGGATGTGGAATTTTTGAGTCCCTTTGGGAAAGTTTTATGGGATGACACGTGGAGGATATTCAAACCAGGAGATTGGGTTTGGGTATATTTAAGGAATAAAAGGTTTTTCAACCTTAGGAAGTCTAAGTTGGATGCTAGAGGCAATGGACCTTTTCAAGTGCTTGAAAGAGTAAAGGACAACGCATACAAAATTTCCTTTCAGGGTGAGTACAATGAGTCCACCATTTTCAATGTTTCTGATATTTTTCCTTTCGATATGGATTCAGATTCGAGGACGAATCTTTTTGAAAAGGAAGGGAATGATATGGGCATCATAGTGCCATATTCTACCATTGGAGCAAAAGATGATGTTTTAAGCATGATGTCCAAGCAAGGAATGAAGGTGGTAATGCTAGTCGGGAGTTGCAAAGACGAAACGACGTAATTTTAGCTATTTTTGGATTACAATGGCAGTTTCGTAATTTAGCTATTTTCGGTTTATAATGGCAGTTTCGTAATTATTGCTATTTCCAGATTATAATGGCAGTTTTGTAATTATTTCTATTTTCGGATTATATTTATTTAGGGTTAGTTTTAAGCCTTAGGATTACTTTCCTAATTATTTTATGGTCTAGATTGATTCTTAACCTAACCCTTACTAGCTTGTAAAACAACTTTTTATTATTGATTATTGAGAATCTATTCTTGTTTTCAACAAGACTTGTGTGTTCCAAGAGAGGATATGATACGGGCATCATAGTGCCATATTCTACCATTGGAGCAAAAGATGATGTTTTAAGCATGATGTCCAAGCAAGGAATGAAGGTGGTAATGCTACTCGGGAGTTGCAAAGACGAAACGACGTAATTTTAGCTATTTTCGGATTACAATGGCAGTTTCGTAATTTAGCTATTTTTGGATTATAATGGCAGTTTCGTAATTATTGCTATTTCCAAATTATAATGACAGTTTTGTAATTATTTCTATTTTCGGATTATTTTTATTTAGGGTTAGTTTTAAGCCTTAGGATTACTTTCCTAATTATTTTATGGTCTAGATTGATTCTTAACCTAACCCTAATATCTATATAAAGGGGGGTTACTAGCTTGTAAAACAACTTTTTTATTATTGATTATTAAGAATCTATTCTTGTTTTCAACTAGACTTCTGTGTTCCAAGAGAGGATAGTTCTTCTTCTACTTGTTGCATTTGGGAATTGATCTTCTTATCAAAGGTATTTACTTTGTGGCGAATTTCAATTTCATTCTTTGCCTTCTAATTAGTGTTGCTAGATACAATTGTTATCTAGAGGTGTTCTAAGGTGGGTTTTTACCTAGGGTTTGTTCCATATCATCTTGTGTGTTGGGATTACAGTTTCTTTAAGCTTGGGGTTCCGCATCACCTTATTTTAAACAACCCTGTATTCGAGTAAGAGAGCCTTGCGATGGTCTGTTTGAGTTAAATACAACATAAGGTAACTGTGGGCCGTTTAAGGGTTAAATTTAGCCCTTATAAGACGCAGGCCCCTTGCATGTATATTTGGGGCATAAATCAAGCACCTCAATCTCACATTCAGATTTATCCTTTATTCGTGTATGGGTCACCCCGTTTATAACACGGAATAAAAATGTACCCCACTCTAATATAAGGGAACCCAGCAAATAAATATGGGGTAAAGGCAGAGACACCCAAATGGTCGACACTTTCATCCCTTATCCTAGTTTGGGGTAACCCGCGTAGTAGACAGGTAAAACTTTAATTGATATGTTAAGTATTCACCCCGGCAAAACATAGCTAGGCCCCTGCTAATATATATGTGATAAAAGGCAAATCATATGCATCTCGTAGTGTAGTGCGGGGTACCCCATATATAATATGGGGTTAAACTGTAAAACAAAGTCAATGTTTTACCCCTATGCAAGGAGTACAAAACCCACAATTATATACGAGATATAACCCTAAACACAAACAAGGTTGGCATCTGCATCCCGTATTTATTCGCGAGTTTTCCCATGTAAAACAGGGGCTAAAAGTGATGAAATCTATTAAGCATTTACCATGTTGTTGCCATGGGATACCCGCATACAATGTATAGGGTAAAAGACAGAGATAACAAAGATGTGATTGCCTTTGACCCTGTATTTATTTGCTGGGTGACCCCCGTATAACACGGGTTGTATGTTCAACAGTACCGTTGTTAAGCATTTACCCCGCTGTTGACACGAGGTACCCACATACGATGTATGGGGTAAAAGGCAGAGAGACTAAACATTCCATTGCCATCAAAATCAATATTTAGGTGTGGGGTGCCCTGTGGAATACAGGGGATAATGTTTTCGAGAAAGTACAGTATGTGCCATAAATGAATTATAACATGAAATTATTATTCATCTTTATTGTTCAACTAATGTTGATCACGTGAGGTTGATAGTCCTATATTTTGTAATAAATGTGAGAGCAAGTATTGGATAGTGACTTGAGCAATAACAATCATTAATGCCTCACAAACATCCCCCTCTTTTATCTATCATGTTATTTTCAACCATTTTCTTTATATGGGTCCCTCTATCATACTACTAAATCGAAACCATTTGAAGACCAAATTGCATAGGAGGACTTATCATTTTTAGTAGATCCAAATAGCAAATGCTTTGGGATGCAAAATGCATAGCTTTCCAACAACGAGTGAGGTACTTACAATATCTTTTCTTTATTTTTTTTCAATTCAAAGTGAGCTAAAATATACGTATGAACCATGAATATACTATTTAGCTATTGAATGTCCACATTATTGTGGTGATATTATTATTTTAAAACAGTAGAAACTCAGTTTAATTGATATTGCAATTACAAATACTATTTGGTGTGTTCATTTAGTGTTACTTAATCTATTATAATCCATATTTGTATAACTAAGACATTAAGTGGATGATCGTAGGGGTGGATAGTTTAAATAAGTTGACAAAGTTAAAAAAAATATGGATTGCAACACTTTAGTCACAAACAGTGCATGCGAAGGCATGATTGGTGGATTAGATGATTGTCAAATGCAGACAGGTTCAGTGAGTTTGAACAATGAAGATGTACAAATGGAGTTCAGAAATGGAAAGAAATATGGTTCTTTGTCTACTAAAGACATGTTTGGTGAAGAATTTGAGTTGATTGATTAGAAAGAGAGAACTGAGGGCACTAACTCGAGTAGAGTGTCTAGCTTTATTTGGTGTGATTAAAAATAGGTCAAAAGGCAATTGGATAGTGACTAAATTTGTACATGGCCATTCACATCCTTTGCTACATGGTAACCAAGTACAATGTCTTTGATCCAGTCGATCAATTGAAGATCTCTACCTAGCAGAAGCCAAAGGCATGCACCATGTTGGTATTGGAACATCTAAAATAATAGACTACATGATGGACAAAGCTGGTGGATATGATCGAGTGGGGTTCACATTGAAAGATTTGCATAATAAATTTACATCCTGGTGGATATGATCGAGTGGGGTTCACATTGAAAGATTTGCATAATAAATTTACATCTGACTGAAATTATGGTATACACGAAATGGATGCAGAAAGTTTGATCGCCCATTTTCGTACTAAGAAGGAGATAGATCCAAATCTATTCTTCAAATATACAGTTGATTCAGAAAATAGACTTGCAAACATATTTTGGACAGACTCAATATCTCGGTTTGATTACCATTGTTTTAGGGATGTGATGGCATTCGATGCAACTTACAAAACTAACGAGTATGGGAAGCAACTAGTGATAGTAGTGGGTGTAAACCATCATAGTAGGACATGCATATTTGGAATGGCATTGTTAGTCGATGAATCAGTAGAAACGTATTCATGGATACTGAATACGTTTCTCCAAGCTATGTATAATAAGCATCCGAATTCAGTGGTAACTGATGGAGATTAGGTGATGAGAAAAGCAATTCAAGAAGTTTTTTTCCACACTCAAACCACTGACTGTGCACATGGCACATAAAGAGAAATGCTCAAGCAAAATTACATGATCTAGACAAGGTATATACATTCACTGATTGCATGATGAGCGAGTACAGTGTGGAAGAGTTCCAAACTCGCTTGTCTTGCATGGTGGATAAATTTTCTTTGCATGAGAATGAAAGGATAAAAAAGATGCATCAGACACATGGACTCTGAGCTGAAGCATTCATGAAAGGAGAATTTTTGCTAGCTTGCATAGCATTCAGAGATGTGAGAGCATGAATTTCTGTATGTACAATTACGTGAAAGGCAGATTGAAGTTATATGATTCATCATGCAGGTAGATCGGGCAACATCACGGGTGCGAAACAAGGAGGTGCACAACGATGTCAAAAGTAAATCTACGATTCCAGTGCCTATTACACACCTCAAGCATTATGAGAAACATGCAAGAGAAGTATACACAAGGAAAGTTTATAAGAAAGTGCAGCTCCAGCTACAGGATGAGACATTGTTGATAAAAAATGATTGCGTCGAATACAGAGACAAAAGAATGTACATCTTGACTAAGTTTAGAGAACCTCGATCCAAATGGAGTGTCACTTACTATGTTAAACATAACCATATAGAATGTTCATGCAACTTGTTTGACAATGTTGGCATTCCATGTAGTCATGCACTGTACATCATGAAGCATGAGCATCTTGATAAAATTCCTGAATCATTGATTATACCTCGGTGGAGAAAGGATGCAAAGATCGAGGGAACGAAATAGCAGTGCGGTGTAGATGAATTATTGAATGAGGCAGCAACATTGCTTTGGTATGCCTCCTTAAGTGTAATGAGAAAAAATATATGTTTATTTAGATCAAAGACGGAAGAAAGATATGAAATGGCCAAAATAGAAATGTTTAATTTGGCAGGTTGATTGGAAGAAGTTGCGAGGGTATTTGACGAAATGGAATTGACAATTGGAGATAGAAAAGGAAAACACAACATTTTAAGAGATCCAATTGTAGTGAAGACCAAAGGTGAAGCAGCTGGTGGGACAAAGGAGGCAAAAGAATGACGATGCAGTCAGTGCAAATTGGCTGGTCACAAAAAGCAGACTTGTTTAAAAAAAGCAGCTAATGAAAATTGTGTAGACTTTAACGCATCCAATAGTGTTGCATTAAATGATAGTGCATTTGAAATTGGTTGGGAATCGTCAAGGACAGTGGACTTCATTGAGCATGAGTTGATGCATACTAGCGAGTGGGAGACAATATGTAATGGCCTTACGTCTGAAGGAACATTTCAAACAATCCCAAGTATATACAACATAACCCAAGACGATTCATTGGGACGATGGTGGCGGGTTTAGGATTATTGGTAATTTTTTTACTTTGGAATGAAGTAACAATTGAATCCAACTAGCCATCCCTTTACCATGTTATGTAAAGTTAAAAAATTACAGATAGCAATGTTAACTGTGGTAAAAGCTTATGTATTTAAAACTCCTTTAACTCTTTACAGTAATACTATATTGCTATATTATAGGGCAAGTGTATAATTTTAATAGTGCCTCACAGCTGAATTGTATCACTTGTCAAATATTTACAACCAAAACAAGTTTACAAATGGACTATAAGATGGTTCTCTAAATAATATAAAATGGAAGATAGTATACAAAATGATGTAATCTCAGTTTAAAATAAATTTGAAATGCTTGATGATGCCCTAAACCCTAAACTAGCATCCTCATTCTGTGTATTGACAAAAAAATTACAAAAACATTATTTTGTACCACCAAGTTGATGTGGGCATCGAGTGCTCCTCTAGCATGGATGTTCGTGGTTAAGACATTGTGCTGCCAAGTGGACCAGTGACGCGTTCTCGAGCTAAGAAGATCAAAGTGGGAATGCTTGGACTTGTGAAGAGAATAATTGATGAATATCGATTCAAGTATCCACACGATCCAAACACTTTTATGAGGCATAATAATGATTTAAGCATGATGTCCAAGCAAGGAATGAAGGTGGTAATGCTGCTCGGGAGTTGCAAAGACGAAACGACATAATTTTAGCCATTTTCGGATTTCAATGGCAGTTTTGTAATTTAGCTATTTTCAGATTATAATGGCAGTTTGGTAATTATTGCTATTTCCAGATTATAATGGCAGTTTTGTAATATTTGATATTTTCGTATTTTATTTNCTCAAACCCGTTCATAAAATTATTGTATAACCCGTTATCCAACCTATTAACACGTTAACTTATTTTCAAAATTATTTAAACAAATATATATATATTTGATTTATAATTCAATATATACTAAAAAAATAATGAAGCACAGATAAAAATAAATATTTGTATATTTTTATAAATCAAAAATAAAAACTAAAACAACATATTTAATACATGTTAAAAAATAACAAACCACACGAACGTAATACTTAAATAATTTTACAAATGAATAATAAAAATCTAAAACAATATTGTTTAAAATAACAATAATACATAAACATATTCAATTTCAACTACATTTTCATTTTTTGCATTGACAATCCGATGCATATGACATCTTCAACCATAATGAGCACAACCTCAAAGGCAAAGCATCTAAAAAAAAAAGTTAAATTGTATATTATTATCCAAATTGATATAGAAAAATTAAATAATGCATACCATTCAAATTTCAATACCTCTAATCATCAATAGAAAATGTGTTAGAGCATTGTCTTAATTTAGCTTGTTCAACACTCATTGTAATGACACCTTCTGTGAGTTTTTCTAAATTAATGGCATCATCTAAAACTGAAAATATAATAAAATTAGAAATATTCATGTTAACAAAATAATAATATATATATATACATATATATATATATATAAATGTAAATTACTTCCCTTTCTAAAAAGTCAATCTCTTGTACATAATAAAACTTGTACTACATCTAGCTTCATTAGTAAATTAAGTTTTTTATTTATTAATAAATTACTAAATTGTCATTACGGACTAATGGATCTAACGGGTTTTCGATGGTCAACCCGTTAAGACCCATTAAGATAGCGGGTTCATGATGGGTTGATTCGTTATCAACCCAATTCATTTTAGACAAACTCGAATCCGTAAAAAACATTCATGTTCATGTCGTGTTAACGGGTCGTGTTAAAATTTGCCAGGTCTAAACTTAGGAACGGGGCATAAACATTAAACTTGATTAGCCGCAAAATAACTGCATAAACATCAGATTAATTCTTTTCCTTTTATGCTAGTTTTTCAACAAACAGGAATATATCCTGAAATTTGGAAAAGAGCCAATTTAAAATTAATAACTTTTACTCTATTATTTTCTTCCAAATTCCATTATTTCAAGATGTCCTACAGCAGGGTAGGTTTTATTTTCTGCGCAGTATGATTAAGACAGAAGACAATTAAACAAATTGTGATATTTACACTTTCAAACAAGTTTCTGCACAAGTCTCCTTGACGATTTAATCTAATATGAATTACAAATACATGGAGCAGATGTGTATAGTTCATATATCATTTATGAAGCTGTGCTGGCTGATTGTTCCAGTCAACACGCATTATTGACTAGTCAATATAATGCCATCCATATTTAGACATTTCAATGCCTGTATTTTCCAATTGCATGGGTATTTAACCTTTAATTTTGTCTCAGTCTTTTAAGTCTTCCATGCTTAACTTTCTTATTACGTCCAATCAAGCACTATTGTGTCTCCAATATATGTCGGTAAATTGTCTTTTAGATTTTCATCGAGCTAGCTAGCAATAGCTAACTCTGTTCACGCACAATTAACTCGTCAATATAATGCCATCCATATTTAGACATTTCAATGCCCGTATTTTCCAATTGCATGGGTATTTAACCTTTAATTTTGTCAAAGTCTTTTAAGTCTTCCATGCTTAAACTTTCTTATTACGTCCAATCAAGCACTACTGTGTCTCCAATATATGTCGGTAAATTTTCTTTTAGAGTTTCATCGAGCTAGCTAGCAATGGCTAACTCTGTTCTTCCATATCTTGTCTTCTTCCTTTTTGGACTTGGCTTTCCTATTGTCTTTTCTCAAACCAACGCCAAAATAAAAGTGGGACGTTCTCTCACTGCAGGAGAAGATGATGCTAGGTGGCTTTCTCCTTCTGAAGATTTTGCATTTGGGTTCCACCAACTTCAAAATGGCAATTTCTTGCTGGCCATTTGGTACTACAAACTCACTCAAAAAACCATGGTCGTTTGGTATGGAAATGGTGAAAGTCCTGCGCCGAGAGGATCCAAACTGGAGCTATATGCTGAGCGTGGCCTAGTCCTCACAGACCCTCATGGTGCGCAACTATGGAGTTCAGGAGAAATATCTGCAGCTTCATCAGTGTCCTCCGCTGTGATGAACGACACAGGAAACTTTCAGATCCTTGATGGGCATTCTAATCCCCTTTGGCAGAGCTTCGATCATCCAACTGATACACTATTGCCTGGTCAGATGATGGAGATAGGTGGAAATCTTTCTTCCAGAAAGGGCGAGAACGACTTCTCAAGAGGAAGATTCGTGTTCCATATGCTCCAAGACGGTAACGCCGTGCTCAATACCATAAATTTGCCTAGCAAATATTCCTACGATGCATATTTTACTAGCGGAACCAATGATGAAAGAAACGAGGCGAACAGAGGTGTCCAAGTGGTCTATAATACATCAGGCTACTTGTACATATTGAGAGGAAATCGAGAAAGAAAGATTATAAGTTCGTTTATTTTAACTGCGTCGGACTATTATCAAAAAGTAACTCTCAATTTTGATGGGGTTCTCACATTGAGCTCTCAATCCAAATCCGAAGAACCCTCCTCGTCCACCAATCAAAGCTGGGATACCATAGCAAACATTCCTGACAACATATGCGACGATATAGTCGGAGAGTTGGGAACTGGGCCATGCGGGTATAATAGTATCTGCTCGATCCAGAGTGAAGGAAGACCGAATTGTAAATGCCCAATTGGATATTCTTTATTCGACCCGGCCGACTCGTTCAGCGGCTGCAAACCAGACTTCTTATTGGACTGCGCTAGTGGTGGCTCGGAGGAATATTCACTCGAAAACATACCCAATACGGATTGGCCAACATCTGATTACGAGTTAATTACACCTTATGATCAGCAGAGTTGCCAAAACTCTTGCTTGCATGACTGCCTATGTGGAGCAGCCGTTTTCAGGAACAACAGTTGTTGGAAGAAGAAGTTACCACTTTCCAATGGGAGAGATGGGCTGCGAGACGCCATGGCTTTTATTAAGGTGAGACAAAATTCCTCCTCGCAATCCCCACTTACCATTCCACCTTCGGATGCAAAGGACCAGGACAAGTTGGTCATTGTGGTGTCCTCACTCTTAGGCACTTCTGTGTTTGCCAACTTCATTTTGGTGGCTGCAGTATGTTCCATTTTCTTCTTCAACACCAAGAATAAGAAACTCCTTCTCCTTGGAAGCTCTCCAAATGAAACTTGTGCCGAATGCAACTTGCGGCGATTCACCTACGAGGAGCTAACAGAGGCCACTGGAGGGTTCAAGGAAGAGATTGGAAGAGGGTCTTGCGGCATAGTTTACAAAGGCGAAACAGAGTCATCGGTGCTCGTTGCCGTCAAGAAGTTGGACAAAGTGTTTCAAGACAGTGACAAAGAATTCAGAGCCGAATTGAATGTTATTGGCCAAACACACCACAAGAATCTTGTCAGGTTGATAGGATATTGTGAAGAGAATCAACACAGGCTGTTGGTATACGAGTTTTTGAGCAATGGCACATTAGCAAGATTTCTCTTTGGAGACTCCAAACCCAGTTGGACACAGAGAATTGAAATTGCTTTTGGAATTGCCAGAGGACTAGTTTACTTGCACGAGGAGTGTAGCACCCAGATCATCCACTGTGACATAAAGCCTCAAAATATACTTCTTGATCAATGCTATAATGCTCGAATTTCTGACTTTGGGTTGGCAAAGCTTCTGGTTCTCAATCAGAGTCGTACAAAAACCAACGTCAGAGGAACAAAAGGCTACGTGGCGCCTGATTGGTTCAGGTCTGCCAAGGTGTCTGTCAAGGTTGATGTGTACAGTTTTGGTGTAATGCTGCTGGAAATCATATGCTGTAGAAGAAATGTTGAAATGGAGATTGGTGAGGGTGTGGAAATAATTTTAACAGATTGGGCCTATGACTGCTTTGCAGATGGAAAATTAGATGCTCTGGTCAAAGATGACATGGAAGCTATGAATGATATAAACGAGGTTGAGAGGTTTGTGAAGGTCGCAATTTGGTGCATTCAGGAAGACCCCAATATAAGACCCACCATGAAGAAAGTTATGTTGATGCTTGAAGGGATTGTTCAGGTTTCAGTTCCACCAAGTCCTTGCTCCATTACCTCCACTAATTGATCATGCAATTTATATTTTGTTTTTTTCCCGTTCCTCATGTTAATTCTTGAATTCTAGCATTCTTATTTAAATATTTTTTTGGATAGTTTTTGTTGAAATAGTGTTTTGATCAAAGAAAAAAGAGAAAATAAAGCACTATAACAGGCTGAAAATAAAAATAGATTTCACTAATAAAGTAGTAGATTGGTACAGTCATGATATACATTTTTTTTTTTTTGCGTGAATGGTACAGTCATGTTATACTTTTTTTTTATGAATACAGTCATGTTATACTTGGCCACAAAAGCATACGTCTCACTACATATATGGTAGGTCCCCCACCATATATAGTAAGCTAAGTATTTTCTTTCTTTCGTTTTTGAAATTAAGGAAGATATTTCAATATTAGTCCTTGAACCGAAGATTTAAATTTTTTTTACTTTAATCCTCTCAATAAAACATAATTAGCTAAATTCACTGTAACAAAGAATATATATAATATAAAGTCTTGTTATAGCGGACATGTTTGTAGGTGAACAATTTTCGATGCCGGAAGACTACCAATTAATTACATAAATCTATGTAAAAAAAATAATCTTTCGGTTTTGAAAGACTGCCCAAATTCATTATATGGTGGGCATGGACATTCACTGTAGCAATTTATGCAAAAATATTAATATTATTATTATTATTATTATTAAAGAAGCCAAAGCAAAATATTGGTATATTATTATTATTATAGCTGAGCTAAGATACGGCCATCCTAGTCTGGTGAGAGTACATACCACTTGTCTCAATTAACAATTAATTAGGTGTATTACCCCATTGAATCATATCTTTGCATATTTTCTTATTTACGAATTTGTTCTCGAAATTGAGGAAGAGGTATCAATACTAGTCCTTGAACTCAAGATTTAAAGTTTTTACTTTCTATCCGTGGATATTGCTAACTTGACTGTCCAATAAAACATAATTAGCAAAATTCGCTAAAACAAAAAAAAATATAAATGTAAAGACTTGTTATAGCTGACATGTTTGTAGGTGAACAATATTTTGATGCCGGAAGACTACCAATTAATTACATATAATCTATGTAATTAAAAAAAAAAAAATTGTATTTCCGTGTTGAAAGAATGCCCAAATTCATTGTATGGTGGGAATGGACATTCACTGTACAAATTTTATATAAAATATTATTATTATTATTATTATTTTTAGTAAATATTATTATTATTATTGAAGAAAGGCAAAGTTTTGCTATATTATTATTATTATCATAGCTGAGCTAAAATACGGCCATCCTAGACTGGTGGTAGTACATACTACTATCAATTAACAGTTAATTAGGTGTATTACCCATTTTATTCATATATTTGCGTATTAGAAAATCTTATACATAACTGGAAAATTTTAATATTCCATTTCCATGCTACGGGATAATTACGAGAGACGCACACACAACTTTTGACCCTTCAATTACTCAACCAAAAAAATATATATTTCATTTCATTAAAAAAAAAATAAAATAAAAATGATATACATTGAAACGTCTTCGTCACTAGGTCTCAGCGGGACATTTCTCAAGTGAACCCCCTTCTTTGAGGGGGTTCATGGAAACCCCTCAAAAAAAATTATTAAAAGTTACTTGATATGGAAAAAAATTACTTGATATGCAAAAAATTACTTGATATAGAAAAATTACATGATATGGAAAAAATTACCTGATATGCAAAAAAATTACTTGATATGGAGAAATTACATGATATGGAAAAAATTACCTGATATGCAAAAAATTACTTGATATGGAGGAGTTTCATGCATGAACCCCCTGTTGAATTTTCAGGAGTTCACCCAAGTGGGATCCGTCTCAGCGAAGAGAAGTAAATAAAAACTAATTAATCACAAAAAAGTCAGGAAGTGCGAATGATCGAGTCTGTTATTTTTATTTTGGTCAGCTCCAGCCTCGAGAATAAGTCTACAAAATCCTGCTTGCTTTCCACAAGGAGGATTTCGTTGTTTATAAAATACCAATCAACTTTATAAATGAAATATTTCATATTTATTTTCTTCGTCTATCAATTAGACATGTAAAATATTTTACGATACATTAATATGGTATGATACGATATAATAATTTTTTGAATAACGTACATGTTACAACCAAAACATGTAAAATTAAAACATAAAGAAAGAATTTCCATTTATATTTGGAATCATTTTAATGAGTCTTACGTTCAACCAAAACATACAATACTAGAAAATAGAGTCAACAACGACGGTGAAAAACTATCGTCATTAGTGTTTAGATGACGGATACAAAACCGTCGTCAAATGAGATGTCATCGATACTCAAAAAATATCGACGACAGTTACCACACCGTTGTTTAAAACACCAATGAAGCCAGGTAGGCGCCACTTTTTAATTCGTAATATTTTACATATTTTGAATTCACATTTATAATTATGTTGAATTTTAAATATTTTTTTAAAATGTTTAGCATATAATTTGAATATGTATAATTTAAGCTAAAAAATAGAATAAATATATTTAGGCATAGTAGACACGAATTAAATACGACACGAACACAGAACGATAAAGAACGAACACAGTTAAACACGAATTATTAACATGTTGAATTCGGATAAAAAAATTTGACACGAATAAGAAATGACACGACACTAACACAGTTTAACACGACACATTGTCAGACTTAATATCAATAAATCAAATATTTTCCAAGTGGCTACCCAATGATAACATATAAACCGGCAGTGCCATATCCTTTAATTGGAACATTTTTCTTTTTAAACTAAACTATAAGTTTTGGGTAATTTGTACAGTGTTCCGCACATGTTTAGGTAACAAAATGGAAACACATGCGATTTAAATAATAAAAAAATATAAATTCACGTTCAATAGAGATAATTTTTTGTCATTTGTAATTTTATACAAAACACGCTAATCTTAGCAATTAAAAATACTTGAAATTTATTCATCAAAAAAAAAATACTTGAAATTATGGGCATTGATACATCTTACACTCAAAATTCTTAAAAACGACAAGTCTAACTATTTGGCCATATAATACAGTGAGAATAAACGTACAAGATTTTCAATGAGAAGCAATTCTGTATTCTCAATTCGATTTGAATTCAATTCGATTTTCCTTTTTGTCTTTTACTGCTTCACCTACCAAATTAGGCCATGGTGCGACACTAGTCTACTACGCAACCCATGATCATTTTTTTTTACCGTTCCCATAAAAAACACACATTTCTTATTATTTTATATAAGTTCAATAATAATAAAATAAACCAAAATAGTTAGAAATTGAATAATAATAATAATAATAATAATATGTTGTTGTATCCAAGGATGAAAATATCGGTATTGACAGAAATATCGAAAGTCAAAAATATAAAAATATA
>QANX01000783.1:0-22787 GCA_003254975.1 Ochetophila trinervis | reverse complement strand
TGAGGGTTTTCTTTTCTCTCACTCTCTTTTCTTTTTTGGGATTAAAATTTATAATTCCAATTATATAATTTAACAATTTAGAGATATTCGGTTAAAAAATTAGTTATATGAAGAGAAAATTTAACTGAAATGAATATTTTGTCTGAAAAAGTGCAAAGGAGGGAGTGAATTAGGGTTCAGGGTTTAAGCTACAAGAACCCAACCGTTAAACCCTCAATTTCCCTATCTTTCTGTGTTTTCAGAATTCGAGCGTCGACTCCAATGGCAGCCTTCGACCACTTCAAGGACATGTACGACATCGCTTTGAAGCCTCGGCTTCTCCGTACGCTAATCAGAGACCATGTCCCCGACGAGAAGCATCCATTTAGGAGCCCATCCGAGCTTTCGAAGGTGGTGTCCGCAATCAAAACCCACAATCTGCTCTCTGAATTTGTTAGAGAACCCATGGACCAAAAGGTAATCGATACTTGGAGAGCCGCCGTTGATTCCTGGGTCGACCGCTTGTTGGAGCTCGTTTCTACTGACATGGTACTGATCAACTAATTATTGGTTTCAACTAAATTTTATTTTTTTCTTTCTATTTAGTCAGAAAAATGCTTCTTTATTTTTTTAATTTTTCTTTTCGAATTTGTATATTTTACATGTAATGGAAATTGAGGCTTCAATTTGAGCTTTCTTTGGTTACTCTGAAAAATGTGGAGGCGTGAAGGAGAGATGAAAAATATAAATTTTTTTCCTTTTTTTTTTCTTTTTTTTTGAATTTGAATTATTTGATGATTTTTCAGTTTAAGTGGCTAATCTGTTTCCTTTGTAAACAAAATTTTGTGAATGCTAATTGTAATTATTTTTCGGCCTGTTAGAAAACTTCATATGCACTTTTAGATAGAAAAAAATGATGGAATCGAACTTTTAAAATTTTGTACTTCTAAAGGTTAGTTTTAGTGCACTTGATAGTATAAATTGGGCCCACGTTATAAAGTATGAATTTGATGCCGTATGATTATACTGGTGATTGGAGGGAGCCAAATTATAAAAACTTGTTTATCTGAGTAACAATTTTTAATAGTGGAGTAGGTTGAGGAGACGGGAAGAGGAAAGTTATCTGTTTGTTATTCTACTATGTTGTCTATGAATCTTTCTAAGCATTTACTAACTTCTATGTACTATAATTCTGTTCCAGCCAGACAAATGTTGGGCAGGAATTTGTTTGCTGGGAATGACATGTCAAGAATGCTGCTCAGATCGTTTCTTGGCTTCATATTCTGTTTGGTTCCAGAAACTTCTATCACATATTCAGGTATTGAAACCAAATTTTAATTATGCATCATAGTAATTGTGTGATAGTTATAGTTACAAAATATTTTAATTTCCTTGTAAATGATCCATTTGATTCTTAATGGTTTCCATTGAAACACTAGACAACCTATCCGCATATAAGCTTTCATAGAAAACCAAACTGGCATTGTAAATTTGTATTCTGCTACTATTGTCTGCAAGAATATCAGCACGTAATTTCTCCCTTTTATATCCTTTCTGTTCATGAAGTAATCTGTTTAGAGCTCTTGTGCATGGCACTGAGATAATGCATAATTAGTAAGTAGTCTGTAGAGCAGTGCCCTGCCTTGGTCATCATTTGCACTGAAAAAACTATGTGTTAAGTTTTGAATACAATGCTTGAAGGTTGTCATGTCATTTCAAAATATAAAGTTTTGAAATCTATTGCAGTCAGATATAGTAGGTAGTATCAGAATATTTCAATAATGTGTTTCAATTCCAAATTTTGTAGTTGAGTTTTCTAAGATTTTTGGGTAATAGTACGTAAATATTTTTGTCTTTAATTTGATACTTCAACATGTTATGCTATGTTATGTCCCTGTTGCAGTCACCAGCAGCTTCTCATTTTGTGAAGATGGCCTCTTGTGCTTCAATGTCGGATCTCCTCACAAGGTAATACCATGAATAAATTAGCAACTTTTGTTTGTGACAACAAATACAATGTGTGCATGGAACTAATTGATCCTGCTTTAACTAAGCTCCTTTGTTACAAGATGAAAAAATTTCTCTCTCCCTCTCTTTCTCTCTCTCTCTTCTCCATCTACACACACACACACACACACACACATGTAGAAGATTGAGGTTATATGTATATATCTATCTAGAAGGAGTTCTTGTTCTTGTTCTAGGAAGGTTCTTAAGCCTTCTGGAAAGTCTCCATCTCATTCAGATATATGATGGTTGTCTCTTGGTGGTAATTGTCGCATCAACACTATTTTTAGAAACAATACTTCCTATCAGCAAAAGCCTTAGGTATCTTGCTATAGATCAAATTTTGGTTTCTTATGTAAATTGTTATTTCTTTATCAGATTGAGCCTTTGAATACAGGGAGCCATTGAATTTTCATGTCAATAACTCACTTTTATTTTATTTTATTTCTTTCAAATTTCTTGCTGAAACTTTTGTACATCTATGGCTATCTGAAGTCTGTGTTCCTATTGGTTCCTGATTCTACCTCCATTTATTAGAATACTACTATTTTGTTGGTGCGTGGATTCTATGTGACTTATGTTTCATTAAGCTTTTGTGTTGTGAGACAACTTGAAAATGTGTCTGATTTTCCTAGTTACTTTTCTGAATGGAGACGTTGATTACAAGTCTTTTCTCATAATTTTATTTTATACTTGAAGCCTAATGTATATTTGTATATATTTATGCTTTTGTAACCCATGAAACTATTAACTTTTCTGCATAGGTTAGGAGGATTTCCAAATGTGAAGAAAGATGGGACTGCTCATGCTGGGAAAGTCATTCAACCAGTTTTAAAGCTGTTAAATGATGATCAATCAGAGGCTGTTTTGGTAAGTTTCTTGTTTATGTTACGTATTGGTAACCTGTTTCTCTTACTTGAACTTGGGAAGCTCAGAGATATACTATTAAGCCTTTACCTTATGAATGTCAGACTACATAGCATTAAGTAGTCATAATATTATTATTATTTTTTTAACGGTGTTATGTGATCTAATATCAATTTTCTGTCATCTTCGTTGAATTTTTGCAGGAAGGAGTAAATAATTTATTGTGCACAATTATAACTTTCTTTCCATTTTCCATCAGTCGTCATTATGATAGTGTGAGTTCCTTATCTTTCTTTTACTGAATTTTCACTTCATTACTCGTATGTTGTCTTCAATTACATTGTAGATTATTAAACATGGTTTCCGTGAGTGGCAATTATTATATTCATAGAATTTGCAATTTGTATGTTGGAAACTGGAAACAGTAAATTCATATTTAACCATTTACGTAATTATATCCAAGGTTGTCAAAATGCGAAGTGAACTTTCAGTCTTTTGCTTATAAAACGGTATCGTGTATGATCTACCATAATGTTTCATGTAAAAGAAGCTTTACATCAGGAATGTGGATTTGATCCAAGGGCTCAGAAGAGGTGGTCTGGATAATGTCTCTTTCTGGTCATTTGGATAAGAGCCTAATTGTGTATTTGAATGTGTGTATTTATGTGTATATACGTACATATGCATGCACATTATGTATTCAAAACTTGTAAATAAAGAAAATACAAATAATAATGATGTATTCATGTGTCCAGACTTCATGGTAGTTGGCTTGTGATACCTTATGTGTTTCAGTTCAGTCTGCGTCCACAAGTCAGGGAATTGTAGCTATTTGCGAATTTCCTCCTCTCTGTTTTTCCCCTGGATTTGGCCATCAAAATAATCATGCGATGTGTTTTGCTAATGCAATTATAATGTTATAGTGCAATTGCTTTTCAGGTAGAAGCTGCTATTGCTTCAAAAATGCTTTCAGGAAATTGCAGTGTTAATTTGCTTGAGGTAAAGATTTCTCTGATTCTCATAATAATGTCTCCAGCATAGTGCTAAAGCAAATCATGTTATGTGCATGAATTTGATAATGTGTTCAACTTTCAGAAGTTTGCCCATTCTCTAGCATTACTTCCAAAATCAAGAGGGGATGAGGACAGCTGGTCCTTAATGATGCAGAAGATTTTGTTATTAATAAATGGTCACTTGAATGATGCTTTCCAAGGGTTTGAAGACGGTACATATTGATGCTGTATTTTTATGCTTGTGCTGGGTTAAGGTGGTGATGATATGATTGTTTACGTCTACTGCAGAAATGAAATCTAATGAAGCCATTAGATTGTTGGTTCCACAAGGAAAAGATCCCCCTCCTCCTTTAGGTGGACTTGCATTGTTGGGGGAAGCATCATACAAGGCAAGAAGGAGGTCTGACCATTTGCTAATGTCCAGTGTCTCTGTAATGATGCTTTGCTGCTGTAAATTGCTCACAAGTTCTTACCCTGTTCAGGTGGTGCTCTTTACTATTATGAGAAGCTTTCAACAAAAGAATGAAATACAGATATTCTCTATCTACATGATGAGTCTTGAAATGTAAATGCATACAATTATAAAATATTCTCAGTAATATGATCTGTTTTGATTAATAGGTAACTGTGCCTATTCGCTCCTTACTAGCACTTGTTGAAAGAGTGTTGATAGTGGATGGCTCTTTGCCACTTTCCCTGCGGCCTTTTATGACTGCCATGCAGCAAGAGTTCATTTCTTCAGAACTTCCTGTTTTGCACTCATATTGTCTGGAACTCCTCACTGCAATAGTAAAGGGTGTGCGCAGGTAAGGCAGATTATGTCCTTACTACTTCATTATCTTTTATAAACCTAAGACAAATCTCATTGTAATATTGGAGGAAAGCTGTGATTTATCATATTAACGTTCTAGTTCTCTTGCTGTGAAGTTATATTGAACTAAACTATCAGAAAATTCTGACCATCACTTTTGTCTAAGTTGAAATAGGAAAGATATAGAATATAACAGTCTAATCATAATAGTCACAGAAAGTAATTACTGATCCATCTGGGAAAAGTATTTTTTTTTTCTCTGTTTGTACTGATCACTGCTTTGCATTATTTGTCTCAAAAGCCCAGGCTTTTCATTCTCTGTTAGATTGCATTCTTGAGGAATCCACATACCTTTTTGTGATTGATGAATATCGGAATATGGGAAGCCCACTTTCTCTTGTTGGTTTGTCAGTTTCCCACTAGCCTACCCTGTGTATTCTTTACTTGTGGTTCTGTATCTATTTGTACCATCCAACTTATAAACCAAACTAAGGTATCATTTATGAGGGGAGTTGGGAATCTTTATTATATACTGAAGAACATTTTTGCAAACACCATCCGTCTTAGCGGGAAGTTTAACTCATACTTCCAGAGGGTTGACTCAGCCTTCGATTTCATTCTTCAAGATGTATTTGAAATAAAGGAAGAAATTTTCATGGGTCATTTGGAAGCAATTTTTACCACTATGATAAAGTGTTTGTCTGGATCTAATGCATGAAAGTTCAATGCAAATTATGTATTCCCCAAAAAAATAAAAAAATAAAGAATGACTGAATGCTTGTTTGTCCTGGGAATCACGTGTGATGTGTAAGAAGAGTGAAGAGTACAAACTACTTATTCCTTCGGTTGGTGATAGGCTGAATTTTCTTGAGTATACCAGGAATTTTGTTTCTTGGTTTTGATTGGTTACTTTATGGTATTTAAGGGAAGTAGAACAGGGAAATCCTTTGGAAGTGTGCAATGATGACTTTAATATGGAAAATTTGGATGGAAAACGATGAAAGATATTCCGAGGCGATTGAGATTGTATTCTACTATAGGATTGAGTTTTTGGCTTCCTTTTCAGCATCAATCCTAGGAGTTTAAAATCGATACTTGCATTTGTAATATGTTTGTGTTGGAAGAACATTTTGTCATTATACTTTTGACAGTGAATTTTTCATCCTTTTCTCTTGTGTATTATTTTTATTAGTAAGCAGCACTAATATCACTAAAAATTAGGCATATTGGATTTTTCATCCTTTACTATGATTTTTCGAATTTGTGATATTAGTGCTGCTTACTTCGTTGCTTATAAGTCAACTAAAACCAAAATCTTATTCTAATAGGCCTAATTTTTTCTCTCACTGCATATTGTTGAGAGATTTTTACTACTTTTTGTTTTATTTTTCTCAATATCTTATAATGGGAATGCTCAGTTTCTACCCATATTTTTATCTTCTTTTGCAGTCAACTTTTGCCACATGCTGCATCTATTGTGCGCCTCATCTCTGTGTATTTTAAGAAATGTGCATTGCCAGAATTGAGGAAAAAGATTTACTTGATCACAAGGATATTGCTGATATCCATGGGTGTTGGTATGGTTTTTTTCTTTTCTTTTTTTAAACATATTTTTGTATCTAGTTTTTGTCTTACTGAATAGCAGCTAATGCTCATACAATATCCTTTTGACAAAGGAACGACAGTAATTGAAATTTCTTAGTTGATAATGTATCAAAGATGTAAGCCTTACTGTATTCAGATATTTTCTGAACACACTGATTTCAAATAATCGAGAGCGCTTTTTTCTTTATCATAGAGCATGTTTTCAGGTTATGATTATGTATATACATGATGTGGTTTTTGAAGTGGACCTGGGCATCTGTATTAACTATAGGCACTCGATCTCAGTCTATTTATTTTATTTGTTTTTTAGTGATTTTGGAAAATTTTCCTTGTTTTGGTTTCCATGACTTGGATATAATTGAGAGTTTCCTTAATTATTGACTGCAAATGTTATTGAGCATAAATATGAAATTGCTTAACTGTAGTCCATTGGGAAAACTATAGACTTCCTAGTTCTTTCTCTCTACTGTTTCTCTTGATCTATGTTTTTCTCCTCTCTCTCATTTTCCCTTCTAGTTTTTCATCAGCAGCTGTCAGTATCTTTCTCATAGGCATTGTGTTTGCTGGATTTATAATTCATGATCATATATCTTTACCAGGAATGGCAGTATGCCTTGCACAAGAAGTTATCAACAATGCGTTTGTTGATTTAAATCCCATTGATAATGAAACTGGTGTCACTTCTTCCGGTGCAAACTCAAACACTTCTATTGAAGCATTGCCACAGGCAGGCAATAGAAAAAGGAAACATGGTACTGCAACTGGATCTCTTGAGTGGCATGAAAGAAGCAGTTTAGATACAGGAGCCCCCAAAAATCATCCAATGACTCTGATTTCTTTGCAAATAGCTGCATTGGAGGCATTAGAAGCTCTCCTCACTGTGGTATGTGTCTTATAACATTATCTGTAAGGATTCTCTACCTGTGCAGTAGAATATTATCCTCTTGGATCAGGATGGTTGATAATTTAGTTTACATGATTTTTCTTCCAGCATTATTTCATTGGTTTTGTCCCCTTACAAGGTCTGGTTCAGGTTGAAACCTGATGAAAGCTTTAGGTGTTAGAACACCAGTGCCAGCGTTTCTTCGCACACTGGTGCAGTAGTGGTAGGATGCAATTTATGGCGTTGAGAATAGAAAGACGGACAAGATATACATGTAGTTCTCCTTTCCCTATGCTGTTCTATAAAACAAACATTGCAAAAGAGATAGATAGAGATCCGTCTGTGTCTTATAAAAAGAACATGCTGATTGATGAATTATGACCCTAATGAGAGAGTATTGAATATCATATTTCCTGCGGTACATTCCATTGATATAGACAGTAGCAATATCAATTTTTACTTCCTTTATCCAGCAACTTAAGAGCAACTATCCAAAAGTATCTTTTTGTGTCTTCAAGAGAATAATAAACTTATATTTGAAAGTTTGCCTGGTCCTTGTCTACAAAATTTTGAAATCTTTTGATAGCTTTATGTTTCCCCTTTATGACCTTTATCACCTTAAATGGTCAACTTGCAGTAAAAACATTCTTGTTCGACTGTTACAAAATTTAACTCTGTGTAAGAAGAACAAGGTTACCTCTTTGACAGGCAATATGCTTAACCGCAGAATTGATTCATCTCTTTTATATCCTCCTTTCCAACCTCAAATTATCACTTAGGAGTTATGAGAGATTATGTATTCTTTTTCTCCACAGGGTGGTGCATTAAGGTCTGAAGGCTGGCGATCAAATCTTGATCTTCTTATGATGAACATAGCAATAAATTCTTTAAAAGGCGGGTGGGCAAGTGAACCTACTGAAGTTTGGGAAAATTTGCAGCTTGCAGCATTACGTGCACTATTAGCATCTTTTCTGTCCTCATCTCGTGTTCGCTCACCATATTTGGCCCAGGGTCTAGAACTTTTTCGTAAAGGTAATTCTCTGCAATTTAGAGTCCACTTTTTTTCATCATGTGGACATGACATATACTAGTAAAATGCAATATACGTGGTCCTTTTTCAATTATCATGTGGACATGACAAGTAATGCAAAGCTACAGTTACTACACTAAATAGTCATGTACAAATATAAAAATTAGGATCATAGATATGAACAAGACAATACTGAAAAATAAATGTAAAGCTTTTTGAATTATATCCAGTTTCAGTATATATTGGACACTCAGAACCTAATTTTTGTAGTTATAGGTAGAGATGTCTCTTTCGTTGAATAGCAGATAGCAGAAATTTCCTCCCTATTTAACTTCCATTATAAATTAACTGAATCATGCTACAAATCATCATTAAATTAATAAGATTACTGTTTAAAAAACCTAAACCGTATGAAAATTTAACCATGCATCCCTTTGCTTAAAATCCAGATATTAGGTATTATGAACTTCTTTTATGGTAGCATTCCTGAATGGAAGAGATAGAGCCGAGGCAATAAAATCACTCTCTCTATGTGGTTCTGTTACAATGAGATGGTTTTTTAAATTCAGAACATCTTTAGTTTTTATTACCTTTCTCTTATTTATTTTTTTAAAAAGAAGAGAATTATATATTTGTTGAAACTGCAACATGATCGGATCTTCCACTCTTACAATGTCATGACATTCAGATGATCCTAATGGTCCAAGAATTCTATTCGGTAGGTATAAATGATCTGATTCTGTCACAAGATTTTTGGGAAAAAAAAAAAAAAAGGGCATGCAAACGATTACTATATTTTTCATGTAGTTCTTTTTAACCATTCATTATTAACTGCATGTTTGTGGTTTCCGTAGGCAAGCAAGAAACTGGAACAAAACTTGCTGAGTTCTGTGCCCATGCACTATTAGCCTTGGAAGTGCTTATACATCCCAGGGTCCTTCCACTGGAAGATTTCCCAACCGCAAATAGTATTTCTGATGGCGTCCACCATAGATTTCCTGAAAGTATGTACTCTGATGGTCCTGAGAACAGAACCATATTTTCAAGTGGCACAGATGGAATAAGACACAATGCTCCTGACCCGGATCATGATGACCTTTATGAAAGCTGGTTAGGAAATTGCAAAGAAACAGAAGTCCCTGTCAGTAACCCAGGCAACACTACGTTCGACAATAATAAGCCCTCTGAAACCATAACACTTTGTGTGGATAGAAAGCTTCCAATCGAGAGTGGTTCATTTAATAAAGAAATTCTGGATGCTTGTGAGAAGGGACGTCTTGCTACCAGTGCAGGTATTGAGAAGAGAGGCAACAGGGATGATACTATGATCGACCAACATCAGTTTCAAGAATCCATTACAGAAGTTCAGAACTCCATTTCTGCGAACATTTCCACAGTTCCTGCAACTACTGGCAGTTCATTAGGCAGTGAAATAGTATTTGAGAAGGTTGCTTCACTTACTGAAGTTGTAAATCAAGCAGGCAGTGATATGGCCTCGGACCTTAATAGCTTGGTGGATAAAACAGAAGGGTTTACTAAGATGGACAGAGGTGCTTCAATGGCATCAATTCCTGAGAAGAGCAAGGCATTTGCTTCTGAAGTGGATTATGATTCTGAGATGGAAGCTTTCCCTGATATTGTGGATGTAGATCCAGATTCTGATTATGAATGATATTTTAATCTTTGTGATTTTATGTTTCTGGTCAGTTCCTCTACATTTTTTTTTTCACCGGAGAAAGGGGAAACATTTTGTAAATTCAATTATCCAATGAACCTTTAGTTCAAAGACTTGCAAAGCCCAAAATGAAAATTTAATTCATTGCTAAATTTATGTTGTTATATATATTTATTTGTTTTAAGTAAAAATTGACAAACATATTACTATCAAAATATATAGATTACTTGTTAATAATGTACAATCAAAACACTTATATTTGTTAAGGAAATTGACCCAAAAAAACACATAAATCATACTTGTTGAAGATATAAAAACCCTTTTAAAAATTTATTTATTATTAATTGCATATTATAATTATAATTACATAGTTGAATTGATACTTTATAATTTATTATCTATTATGGGATGGTTTTTCTAAGCTGAAGAGCCCACAGAGATTTATTGTAAATCTTTTTTCTCTTTTCTTTTTTGAGAATATTAATTGTAAAATTAATAGTCCACAAAGTTTGGTCAACAAAAAAATGATTATAAACTAAAATAATAATAATAATAAATAAAAAAGTGCACTTAAATGAGCAATATTGTTCGAGAATTAGGTAGTTTTTTTTTTTTTTTTTTTTTTTTTAGAAAAAAAAACAGCGGCCAAGATTGAATACTCAAGATCATATGCCGAGCTTCTCAAATGGGCTTTTGCATAAAACAGTCTCATTGGCCTCCTTTTCTTGACAACTTGTTCCTATTAAAACTATAACTACAAAGGAAGAAAGAAAAACAAAGGTCAAAATTGAGCATCTATTAGAGGTGGAATGTGAAAATAAATATTTTATATAAACAATATAAATTGTGTTTTAAAAAAATCATTTTTAAAAATAATGTTTAAAATAAATGTTAAACTTATGTAACTTAAACATATCAATGTAAATATTTATTTTAAAAGCTCTGTTATACATCTTAAAAATTTTAAAAATTTAATTTTTTTCAAAAAAAATTTAAGGTGAAATATTTAATAACCAAAATTAATTTTATGCATGTTACCATTAAAAAATTATATTTGACAGTACATTTATACAATTAAAATTTAAATAATATTAATGTTTATATCACATATAAAATAATTTAAATATTTTAATAATTTTGCAGACAAAGCAGTGAACTATATAAAATTATAAAAAATAAGGTTGAAAAAGCAAAGCTAGGAAAATGACAATTAATTATGGAGTCATGGTCAACATATATGAAGCCCATAATGGAGGGCTGGGAAGAGGCTGCTCTATTTTGACTGAAAAATATGTTTTTGGTTTTATTTGTACTCATTTGACTTCTGGAGAAAGCACTTGCTCAGTGAGACTTTCTGAGGTTGTTGAGCACACATGGGAATATACAAGCCTTAATCAGTCCCATTTCTCATCGATTATAATCCATAATAATATTATTAGATAGATAAATTAATTGTTCTTGACTATGGAAATTTACAATTTCAGATAGATAGGGCACCATTATATAGGAAATACTTATTATGTCAAATAATTTTAATTAATGAAACAGTTTGATTTAATCGTGAATTGACAAAAGTTTTGTTTTCTGGGATAATGATCCAAATTTTTATTTTTTACAGAAAAAAAAAGAAGAAGGGAATTTCGCAGTTAATATATAATTTTTATTTGCTTGGTATTTTTAATGTTAATTTTAAAATTTATTCAAGATGCATAATTTCTCACAATTATCATTTTTTTGACTCATTGTTTTCAACTGCTAGTATATTCCTTTTTAACAAATAGCTACTGGTTATTATGCTGCTTGCATCATAAGCGAACCCATGTTGAATTTTAGTATTTCTACATGATTAAATTAAATTGTTAACAAGGTCTAAATGCACTTTAATACATTTTAAAATTAAACTTGTTCACATAAATGTCTTTACAATTTATTTGTGCAATTTGTTATCTGTAATTTGAAAAAAATTACATTTTTGTCCAATTTAATTAAAATTTATGAATTCCTTCAACTTAGAAGTCACATGCATATTAAGTTACTTTTAAATTTGATTTTTTCATTTTTAATTTTACAAAATACTAAAATAATAATAATTAAAAAACAGAAAGAAAAGCTTTATATGAATTTTAAATTTTCTTCCAAATTTTTTAGTTATTTTATTTTTTGGTACAATAAAAACTAAAAAAAATCAATTTTGAAAATCATGTGCTATGCACGTAACTTCTAAATTGACATAATTTGTCAATTTTAACTAAATTGAACAAATGTGCAACTTTTTTCAAATTAAAAAATATCAATTGCATAAATTAATTTTAAAAATCTATATGCAAATAAATTTAATTTTAAAAAACACTAAAGTGCTTTAAAATAATATAGTAATTAAAGAAGCTAGTATAATAGTTTATTTTCATGTGCTCATATTAGAATCTATTAAGGTTTCAAAATCACACACACATGCAATAATTAATTATTGGAATAAAGTTATTAAGCAGATTGTCAAGGAAATTATTGGTAATATTTTTATGAGCTGCCTTAGCCTACATTAAAATTTAAATATTATATCCCACTAAAATAACATTGAAATTTACAAGATATATCTATTACTACAAGAGATTATGATCATAAAATTATTCTGTAGATCAACCATAAACTATTATTTAAAATTTTCTTGAATATTATGAGGGTGATTGTGTTTTGAAAATAAAATACCAAGAGAAAGAGATGTTATTCCTCATATCACTAGTGTAGATTGATATGTAAAATATATGTATATACTTCTTATTTTTTTTAGCTAAAAGAAAAAATGATCTACCTGTAGCGGAGTCATAGGCTCAGGAGTTATTTAGTGAGTGGGTCAAACTCAAGCGTCTTTTCAACTCAGTGGGAGTCCACACTGGGGGGCCCATGTCACTGGAAACTCTCTCTTTCTCGTGCGGTAGCAGCGAAAAAAAGCACTTGAGTCCAAATGGGACTACCAAGACTCGAACCTCAACTCCCGAACTCGTAGGTGTGAAGGCTTGGCTGGCTGCTACCACTGAGCTATACCCTCAAGTGCATGTATATAATTTTTATTACTATTTATACTGGCACAAACATATATTTTTAATTTGAAATGGGTCTCAACAAGGAAAGTGCAACATCAAAATATATATATAAAAAAAAATTAGAAAGAAAAGAAAGATAGATTGAACTGTATCTGGTGAACTATGTAGCATGCTCATGCTGACTCAGACTCGCCACTGTGAATCTATTCTTCAAAATTCAATGCAATATGGTTTTTGGCCACAATTTTGCAGTTGATGTTGTCACTAGTGTATAAAATTATAATATTGGGTGTGTGTAACACATTGGATTATTTTATAATATATAGTTTCAAGATTTTGTCAATATTCAAATCATCTTCACCAACCTTGAATTTTTCAATTCACATGGGCATTGAAAACAAACAGAGAGCAATAGGAAAATAATAAAAAAAGTAAAATTGCCAATTATGTTTTTCCTCTCTTCCTGTCTACTTAATAGAGTGAAATTTATAACTTATTAATAATTTTTTTAATATTAGCCCAACTTACAATGCATAATATAGATATAAAAATTGTCTAAAGCCAATGTAATCTCCAATCTGATGGTCATCAATGACCCTTTGCAGGAGATCTAGGCAACCATACCCTAGAAATGCCCATCTAATTTTATTTTATTTATTTTTTAAAAGAAGAAGAAGAAGAAGAAGAAGAAGAAGAAAATGATACATTTCCCACCTACCCTCTAAAGGTTGAATTTAAGTATATGAAACAAACTGAAATAAATAACAAATATGGACTAATCTATAAGTTACAAGTAAGAGTATCAACTTTTATTAATAAATGAGACAAACTGAAATAAGTAACAAATAAGGACTAATCTATAAGTTACAAATAAGAGTATCAACTCTTATTTATCTATTTGTTTGTTTATTTTTGGGATTGGTGTTTGAGGCCAAAGAGAAGGACCTTTTTATACATACTACACATAGGTCATAAAAAAAAATTAATAAAAAGGGAACAACCATATATCTATTTCAAGAAATTATATTTCAGCCAAAAAAAAAATAAAATTTCAAGAGATTATAATTTAATCCTATGATAATGATCTCCCTTGATGTTTCTTGTTTATCAAATTTAATTGTTACTTATATGATTTTTACTTTTATATTTTTTTGCTCGATGTTACATGGCTAGTTGTATTTTTTTTTATCAAATTATAATATATTTTAAATTAAAAAATGGAAGAGTTTATTCAAATTTAATCAAATTTAAAATTTAAAAGTGTATTGTTAGTAATTTTTTCTATTGAATAAGAGAATATTCAATGGTGTTTTTATTTTATTTTAAATAGCATAATTTTTAAAATAAAAATTATTTTGAAATTTTTTTTAAAAAAATAAAGAGTTAATTTTTTTGTCAACTCTAATAATACTCTTCATAATTACTCTTCATTTTATATTTTTTAATAAACAATTATGATTCATATTTTTTTTTCTTTTTTATCATTTCTACACTAAAATTGTATTAAAAAAATTGAATTATAAAATTTTAATTAATATATTTAATTATAAATGTACATAGAAAATTATAAAGTAATAAATAAAATTTTATATAAAAAGTAAATTTGACTTTTTACATTTAAAAAATCAAACTTCATTTTTTTTTAAATTTTTAATTTTAAAAAATTCATTAAAACTGTAAAAAAGAAATATAACACAATAAAACTTTTAAAAAATCCAATAAAAGTGCTCTACCTCCTACCAACTCGTTGTACAGCTAGATGTTTCATACCTATCTTTTATTTTTTGTCATTGATGTTTGTAAAATAAGTACATTATTTGCATATCATTTTATATTTTTTTTCACAATATAATAAATGAGATGACTTCCATTTCTTTTAGCGTACTAAATTCTCTAACTGCCTATCTGCCACTTGTCCTTAGCAACAAACTAATTACCACCCTATTAACCTTCTGTTTTTTTAGAAGTACAATTTTATTCATAATATTTATGAAATATCATATGTAACCATTATGAGATTTAGATAAATAAAATTAAGTAAAGCAATAGTCTCTAACATTTTTTACCAAACCAAGTTGAAACTTGAACCTATTTAAAAAAAGAAGTTAAACTTGAACCTAGTTTTGTAGAGCCAATATGTTTTAGTTTCATGTTACATGTTCGTTCCATCTACATTTTGGCGATAAACTGAACTTTAAGTAAAAAAAATTTTTAAACACACACACAAATATTTGTTTTAGAAAAAAAACAAAAAAAGAGTTAGTATTTACAGCAAACCAAAAATATCAAAATTTGAAAGAAGGCTTGTGTTATAAATATTAATAATAATATAAAATTATTAAAATATTTATTAAATTTATTTATTAAATAATGTAGTTAATGATATAATAATATTTAATTAGTTTATTTTTTCGATTTCAACTAATAATATATTAATATAAATTATTTAATAAATATTTTTGATAAATGTTTTAATAAATATACATTAGAGAAAATTTTTTTTAGTGAATCATTATGTACAAAGAAAGAGTAAATGAAGTCCAAAACGGCATATTTTGCATATAGTAACCAAAAAAGAAGAAGGCATATTTTGCATACATTTTAAATAAATAAATATTACCCTATAAATAAATAAGCATTTTTAAAATAAATTTGTATTTATTTATTTAATATGTATGCAAAATAGAATCACAGCGAAAAAATAGCAATAATAATAAATTGATGAGTACGACAGCCTCATTCAAATAGTCTCAGAGAAAGTGGGACCATATTTCCTCAGCTCCAACAACTTTTTATATTTTTTGATTTCTTCATGAATCATGAAAATGGCCTAATGAAGCCTACCCATTTTGTCTACTTCCTCTTCCTCTATATATAAATTTCCCTACCAAGTCTCCATTTTCTCCATCAGATCAAATACCCTTTTTCCCCCACTTTCCTCTCACTTTCCCGGAAAATTTTCCGACCCTTTTAGCTTTGTAATGGCGGGTGAGTCGCAGAAATGGATACTGACGGTGACTGCTCAGACGCCCACCAACATCGCAGTCATCAAGTACTGGGGAAAGAGGGATGAGACGCTCATTTTGCCTGTCAATGATAGTATCAGTGTTACCCTTGATCCGACTCATCTCTGCACGACTACCACTGTGGCTGTCAGTCCCAGCTTTGACAGTGATCGGATGTGGCTTAATGGAAAGGTCAAAACTTTGCATTTTCCATCTTCTGGGTATTTGGTTTTTGTGCTGTTTCTTGGTTTTCTCTGAAAATGAGTGGAAATGAAATTTTGGGTTCGTATTTTTAGGAAAATACTGTTTTCATGCCAATTCAACCTATGATGGGGTTAATAACCTTTATTGGGTTTTTTATATGTAGGATGATGTGGCTCCATAGTGAGAACGATTATGAATCTTCTAGGTTTTATGTGTTATTCTCCAATTAATTTCCAAAGGATTGTAAGTTAAGAAAATAAAATAACAACACTAAACGAAAGAAAATTTCACTTTTAAGTTTTAACTTGGTAGATTTTACTTTTAGTTTTAGTGTTTTTTTAATTTTATATATATATATATATATATATATCATTATATGACTAAAAGTGAAAGTGAAAATAAGTAATGGGAGTTATGATGATTGTCTTTCCAAATACTCTGGTCTTACCCTTTGGTCATGTGCTGATTAATGGCACTTTTGCTGGTTGGTGTAGGAGATTTCACTTTCTGGAGGCAGATACCAAAATTGTTTAAGAGAAATTCGTAGTCGTGCTGGTGATGTTGAGGATAAGAAGAAGGGTATCAAGATTGCTAAGGAGGACTGGCAAAAATTGCATCTACACATTGCTTCATACAACAATTTCCCTACCGCTGCTGGATTGGCTTCCTCAGCAGCTGGTTTTGCCTGTCTCGGTAATATATCCATTTTCCAACTTGTTTTTCTCATAAGTGCTTCTAGAAATTATTATCGTTATAACAGATAATAGGGCCATAGTTTTGGCAAACTATTTTTGCAGTAGAAACTTTAATTTACTTGATCAGTTGTGCTTAATGACATATATTTGAATTATTTTTCATTACTGACATAACTTTATTCAACAAAAGCTGGATGTTGTATGCTGGATGATTTTATTGTTTAATTCCATAAATCCAGCCATTATATACTTTTTCCTGTTTGAGTTTAAATATGTTTTACTATATAGTCTCCAACTTGTATTCTTTCGCCATGCTAAATGTTTGGACATTTCTGTGTACTTTTTCTTCTGTAAAGCTTGATGACTTTGAACCTTGGACCAAGCCCTGGGTAAAGGATGGTCAGAAATGTAGCTTGCTTACTCTTTCTCTGGAATTCAGTTGAGATTTTTTATTTCTTATTGATATACTTGACAATAATGATTTAGTTATCCGAATTAAGGATTTTAGTTCTTACATTTTCTGATTTAGGTATGACTTCTTGGAATTAAAAAAATTGGGAAACTGAGATTTAGTTGTTTGAGAAAAAGATGTTTTTGGAAATGTCTCTACTATGTATTCAAAGTCAGATATATAGACAATGATTACCAAAAACATATTGAGGAGCTTATAGTTGAATTCTTTGATCTACTTTGTCTGCATTCTGTTAAAGCTCTGCATATTCTAAATTTATAAGACTGATCAAGTCTGAGCCTGAAACTATGCTTTTTCTTTTGTCTGACACTTTGTAGGCCCGGATAGTTTTAGAATTGGATAGCATAAGTGGTTGATGTTCCTGTTGGGTACAATATAGTAACCTTCTATTGTTCAATCCTCTTGGTTTACTTGTTAAAATTAATCCCATTGTCTTAATAGATAACATGTGTATCACACACACACACAAATTTAAGTGACGGGAAATACTTTGTTGCCACCTACTACATAGTGAAGCATATTAACAGTCTTGGCCTACTTGGAACATCTCCATTCTTCTAGACATGAGCTACAGGTTATTGTATATGGTCAGTGTATATTAATAGCAAATAGCTTAAAATATACAATTTACATAAATGCATATGTATGAATATATAAGTATTTATATATTTCTTATGGATATCTCGTAGAGCAATATACTTGTTTGGAATTTGAGCTATGCTATTGCTAGGTTTTAAAAATGACGGATTATTAAAGACATTATGACACTCTTTTCAATTGCAGTTTTTGCCCTTGCAAAGTTGATGAATGTGAATGAAGATCAGAGTCAACTTTCTGCCATCGCAAGGTTTTTTTTTTTCCTCCTCGGTTCTTGAAGTTTGCAGTTGTTGATATGTTTATCTTTTGAATGGCCTATATTACTGGTTTCCTTATCCTGAGGCAACAATCTTATTGCCAATACTTAGCTCTTGTTTACATCATCATGTCATGATACATATTATTATATCTTGCATGTTGATTTTCTTCCAAAAAAAAAAAAAGCATGTGTGTGTGTGTGTGTATATATATATTCCACTAGTATGTTGTATCTTAAATTGCTTAACACTATTCATGAATGCTGGTTCCTGATGATAATAATTCACAACACTATTATTTTTAAATTTTAACAGGCAAGGTTCAGGCAGTGCTTGTCGTAGTTTATATGGTGGATTTGTAAAGTGGGTCATGGGAAAAGTATGTCTAATTTTTTCTGCTTATCTTTCAACGTCTTTTTCAAAATTATTCATTGTAGAGCAATTTTTCTGAGTCTCTGTCTTGAATGTGATTTTTTTAAGGACGAGAAAGGAGGCGACAGTCTTGCAGTTCAACTTGCAGATGAGAAGCATTGGGATGATCTTGTCATTGTTATTGCTGTGGTAAGTCTTCCCTTTATTAGTGTTTTTTGTCATTTGAACAAGTTAGTGGTGCTTGGTCAGTGGGCATTATTTCATTTTACAGAAACTTGTGTGCTTTTTATTCCTTTACCATCTATATGTAGAATTATCAAAAGAAAAAAAGTGAAGAAAAATTTGGAAGTAAGAAAAGGAACAGCATTACTCCATGCAATCATGTTATCAGATCCTTTTGTATTGTTAGATGGAGACGTAGTCTTAAAGTGTCTCATGGTCCTGCTGTACCCTACTGTCTCTGTAATTCCAATTTTATTTTTGTTGATTCCAGGTAAGTTCACGGCAGAAGGAAACAAGCAGCACCACTGGAATGCGTGACACTGTTGAAACAAGTTTACTTTTACAGCACAGGGCAAAGGTACTCTCTCTCTCTGTCTTTTCTCATTCCTCCCGGCGAAGGCTTTGTTTCCTAGTAATAGATGATCATCTAAGTGACTGAACTTTATGAAATTTTTACCTAGTTTTGGCATCCCTATAAATAAACTAATTTTGTAACGCTTTGAAAGTTGTTCCTTGTTCACTTTAATGGTATAAGCTTAAGAAGACAGTTAATATGTTCTTTCAATTGAACAGCCTTGGTTCTCTTTCTTTCAGGTTTGTTATATTTTATTATATGTTTGTTTTTCAGGCACTTGTCAAAACCATTTTACTTTAAATAATATCCCTATCTACATTGAATATTATAGGAAGTAGTACCAAAACGCGTGTTACAAATGGAAGAAGCCATAAGAAATCGTGATTTTGCTTCTTTTGCACAATTGTCCTGTGCCGACAGTAACCAGTTTCATGCAGTTTGCCTAGACACATCTCCTCCCATATTCTACATGAATGATACATCCCACAGGCAAAGTCCTTCTATTCATAATTTCGTTCATTGAGAAGCAAAATGAAAGTCTTGAATTCATTATTGACAAAGTTACTATTATTCAGGATAATCAGCGTTGTCGAGAAGTGGAATCGTTCTGAAGGAACACCACAGGTATGAATTACTCTTCTTATCTTTAGATAATCAGCCTGTTCATATTTTCTGATTTTTGTTCGTCACCAAATTATATTCATATTTCGTATTATTCATCTTTAAAAAGTTTTCAAGATTGCATGTTCTTTTGTGATGTAAATATGGTCATGTCTATCAAAGAAATAGAAACATTTAGTCATGAATGTGCAAAGTATTAGTTTCTTGCTCGAGGTTTAGACCTGAATGGTTTATATATCTAGTTTAATAATTAAACTGAAGCAATTGCCAAAAGACTTGGTAACATGCATAGAATGACAGAATGAGCTACCTATATTAATTAGATAGATATGCTAAAGAGTAATTCCTTTCGCTGAAATTTTGATAAAATATCAATTATCCAGTTATTTTGGAGACAAGCTCCAACTTCTAAGATAGTAATGATGAAAAAAAATTCTATCCAAATATCAAATATCACCTTAGCGAGTAGAAAAGAAGATCGTATCTTCTTAACTTTGTAGCAATTCAATTCACAGACACGATTTCAAATTTATCATTTCTTCAACTCATGCTAATAAATTTTAGTTCAGACATACCCTTCCACAATTGAAAATATATTCACCTTGTTAGTGGTTAAGTTCCAAACTATTTGCTATGACTTCTTGGAGATTATAATTTATTCTTGTAAGCTTTGGAAATCCTAATCTGGAGCTGTTTATCATTGGGGAAGTAATCATGATTTTTGTTGAACATTGACATGGTAATTTCACGAAATAGTAACTTCGAAAGTCAAGCCAGCAATCACTTTGTGCAGTCAGTAACCTCTTTGCATCTATCTGACATACCACATTTTCTAACTTGTTTACTTTTTGACTTTGTTTTCTCTGTTTTCCTGAATATTTTACATTTTAAAGCTTATTATAGGAAATAAAAAGTATTCAACTCATAACAACTACACTTTTGATTTGAGTTTCAAACTTCCTAAGTTATATGCTTAGTTATGGATAGTGACAGATGTTTACTATATTGACAGGTGGCATATACTTTCGATGCGGGGCCAAATGCAGTTATGATTGCACGTGACAGGAAAACTGCTGGTCTTTTGCTTCAGAGGCTTCTTTTCCACTTTCCTCCAAATTCGGATGCAGATCTGAACAAGTAAATTTTTTCTACATGCTATATTCTTTTATTGTTTTTCCTTCTTATGAAATCAGAGCTCTTAGAAATTGAGCACCTCTATGAAGCTGTTTTAAGCTGTTTTCTGTGGTTTTCTTTTCGTATTTTCCAGTTTTGTTATTGGAGACAAGTCAATTCTACAAGATGCTGGAATTCAGGGGTTGAAGGATATTGAAGCTTTGCCACCACCTCCCGAAATTAAGGATAACATTCCATCTAAGAAAAGCAGAGGCGATGTTAGTTATTTTATCTGTACGAGACTTGGACGAGGTCCAGTTTTGATTTCCGACGAAAGTTTAGCTCTTCTCAACCCAGAAACTGGGCTGCCCAAGTAAGTTAGAATCATTTCCTTCAGCGTTTCTCTTAATCCATCTCAGGCCAACAAAAAATGTCTCTATCAGCTGGAAGTAGGTGGTTCAAATGATCTTTTTATTGTTTCACGGGGATACTGCAAAACGATAATACTGAGTTTCTAGGAAATTTGTAATTTGTGTTTACTCATGCATTTGTTGTAACTTACTTTTTTCTCTTTTGATCCACTTCTGGAATTTATATGCATATGTTTGATGAAATAATTCGATGCAAAAAATAAATATTGATCCTGAATTTGACAAATTTACATGTCAATATGTTCCCATCTTCTATATTATTTGTAAATTACTCTTTTTCTGGATTCTGCATATTGTCTACTTTTGCAAAACAATAAGTTCATTGTTCCTTTAGAAGCGGATCACTGTTTTTTTTAGCAGTTCTAGAAACAGAACTCAATTTGCATCAAGTGAGAAAGTTCTCAAAGCTTGTGGTATAGCTGAAAATAAATCATGTGTGTTAGTTTGATGTAAATACAGTTAGATCCACTTTTGGTTTTATACACTGTTTGTTTGACATTTGTATGGGAGATTTCTGCATAATCATTTTATTGGCAATTAATGTTTTTGGTATTTGAAGAGACTCTTAAGTGTCTCTGGTGGTTACCATCAGTTTTTTTTCATGGAATAAAATCAATTAAATGTCAAATCTCTTTATACAAGTTTCATATCAAGTGAGATGTATATGGTTATGAATTTGAGCCATCCATCAACATTTAAACATGCTTTTAATTGTTTTCTTGAACCCTAAGAAGAGAAAATTAATTTTCTACCAATAAAATGGTGGAGTGAAGGTGTTGATCATGAGTTATTATACTCGTACCAATTTCATTTCTATCATTATTTTATTATTTTATTTTATAGATAGAGGTGGAGCATTCCCATTTGGGATTTAAAGAAATGGTGACTTTACCACCAAAAGTACTCCTTTTTGTTAGTAGCTCAGCTACTCTTGCATTGTTTCCATAGGCCAATCAATTACTAAGGTGATCAAATTCAAAATAAGATTGGTTTGGAGTTTGTTTAAAGTATCATTTAGTGGTCACAAATTTGCTTGTGGAATTACAATCCTTAATAAGTAGTGGAAACTTCAATTTACTTATAAATACAACGTTTTGTTTTATTTCTGTTTTAATTTTGTTTGATGAAAAAGTTCAAAGAAAAAAATTTGACGTGTTTTTGCAACTTTCATTGGTAGACTCATCCACGTTGATCAGACACTTTAAATATCTTTAAATATATTTTTACCAAAAACAAAATAACACCTTTAAATATATCAATATGTATAGTTTCTGCAGCTCCTATTGGTCAGAATTCAAACCCTTTACCAAAAGTACAATGGTTCTGACCATGCTTCAAGACTGCACCTACTAACATCATTTTTGTTTTTCCTACCCTACTCAATATTTAAAACCATATGTCTACGTATGAAACCAATTGAGAGAAAAGTTATTGAGCTCCGTTGTAATAATAATAATATATATTTTTTTAATGAAGTTGTTGGGCTCCATTCTTTCTATACTTCTGATGCCCAAAGTACTCAGCCTTAAATG
>QANX01000779.1:16927-33374 GCA_003254975.1 Ochetophila trinervis | reverse complement strand
AAAAAAAAAAAAAAAAAAAGAAGAGGGTTTTGGGTTGCTTTCTAATTTGACGAAAAGCATTGAAAAATCCAAAAAAATAAAATTGCAAAGATTTGACAGAAAATAGATTATTAAAGGAGAATGAAAAGAAGATGTTAACCAGATTCAAAAGCTTAGCTGATTTTATTAGATTTTAAATTCATAAATAAATTAAAAAATAGGTATTCAGCTGATTTTATTAGATTGTGATGTGATAAATAAATTAAAAAAACAAATGCACACTAACAAAGATAGGAAGGTACATGTTGAAGATGAAGATAGGAACAGAGGGTGGAGAGGTAGTTGATAGATTAGGCTAAATTTTTTTCTTGTTTACACCAATGCTCTCTAACATTTGATGTATGTGATAAAATGCTTTTCAATTTTAGAAATTAACAGTTAGATTTGGACCTCCGATTACATTGAAACATTGCTATGATATCTTATTCTGTTGGCTCTGTTTATTTGCACCGTTTGAATGACCACATGACATGTATGCATGTTTTAAACTTTTAAAATCAAAAGTAAAATGGTCTTTGTATTCTTTCCATTTTACTCTCTACCCTTATTCTCTTTCTTCCCTATTCTCTGAATCTCTAATATTCTCACTGCATTTGTTATCTTCTTCAGTTTGTCACATAAAATGCCCCTCTAATAAGCCAATTATTTTGCATTAAAAATAAATAAATAATAAATTATTTTAAATAGGTGGCCTTAACATAAGTGAACGGTTGCGCAATGTCAGCTTTGTGCGACCATCCCACAAAATTCTAATTTACACTCCATTCCATAGTTTTTTCATTAAATGAGTGATGTGTCTATTATTTGTGTTAAAAAAAAGTTATTAATTACTAAATATCATTTTATTACCGTTTTAACTTTTGTCGGCGGGAACAAATTTTAAGGCTCGGACCTTTCAACTAAAAAATTGAAGATTTTACTTTTCCTCTCCAAAAAATTCAAAGAACAAAAATGGGTTTTGGGCACGGCCTATTTTTATATCTTTATTTTTCTTTTTTTCCCATATTTTTTTTTATCCCTGTTCAATTTTTTTTAATTATAATTTATTTTTGCAATATATTTTAATTAGAATTAAATAAGTAAATATCAATAAAAAAATATTAAATTGTGTATACTATATAGCTCTTAAAAATGTTAATGTAGTATATAGATAATGAACAAATAAAACAACTCAATGAAATTTTATTCTTTTGCTTCCACTCAATAAAAAATATATTTTCCTTTTGATTAAAATAAAAATATTTAAGAGAAGGTAATCGATATCAAAGTGATGGACTGCAAAAAAAAATGTAAGAAATAAAATAAATAAGAGTTGAAAAACATGTGTGAATATTTTTTTGTACAAAACTCAATAAAATGGCAATTTGGTAATTAAAGATAGAAAATTGGTATTAATTTATGTAATGAGTATATTGATTTTTAGAAAAGTTAAAAAATGTCACCCATATAAAGGAGTGAGTACATTTTTTTTTTTTTTTTGCTAGAAAAAAAAGGACCTACCCGTAGTGGGGTCATAGGCCCAGGAGGTATTTAGCGAGTGGACCGACCAATGCGTCTTTTTAACCCGATAGGAGTCCGCGATTGGAGCCCGTGTCGCTAAAATCTCCCTCCCTCTCGTGCGGTAGCAGCGGAGAGGAGCACTTGAGTCCAAATGGAGCTACCAAGACTCGAACCTCAACTCCCGTACTCGCAGGTGTGAAGGCTCGGCTGGCTCCTACCACTGGGCTACACCCTCAAAAAGTGCGTGAAAGAGTGCAGGTATAATTCCTCAATAAAAGAGTGATTGAAACAGAGGAATATATATTTCTTTCCTTTTATATTTTATATTTTTTTGTTTAATTGAAACTGGGCAATATTTGTGTACAATAAATTTGCTGTTAGGAGACCTATGTGACAAAGAGAATCAAAAAACCTAAAAGGAAAAAAGAAAAAAAAGTAATAAATAGATCAATGTGTGTATAAACCTACCAGGTGCCCACACAATAGTGCTTGATAAATGAGTATATATATATATATATATATATATTTTAATTTCATAGCATTTAAAATTGTTGAATTTAAAAAAAAAATCTATATAAAACACAATAATTAAGTATAGTATATTATAGTGCTTTTATAGTTTTAAATTTTTTTTTTGAAATTTTGAATTTTATAACATTAAAGAACATTTGGTTAAAAAAAACTAAAAAAAAACTAAAATAAAAAATAAAATAAAAATTTACATATCCAGCGCCATAGTACAAGCATCATATGAGTCTTATATTATTTCTCTCTGTATATTTCAATTAAATATTGAAAGTTAGAAAGGGGCTATCAATGTAGTTCATTCTTCTTCTTTTTTTCTTTTTTCCTTTTAGGTAACTTTCCAAGCAGTTCATTAATTTTAATCATAGTAAAAGAGTTTAAAAAAACTTAAATATTCGAATATAAAAGTATACCAAGTTGGTAATAAATAATATTTATTTTCTGGTAAGATATATATGGGAGAAAAAATCAGACCCAACATGACATCAGTCAAAAGGGTCTTTCTAGGCACAGCATAAATGTTTGAAAATGCTGTGGTATTCTATTGGAGACGCTGAGAGGAGAGAGGAAATATGTATAGATATATATATAATTGTTAATATTAAAGACTTATTTTATCATTTAATAGATAATAATTCTATATCAGCCAGTCGATATCTATATTTATAAAATTAATTTATCTGAATATACACATCATACTGCTGATATAGAATATCGCTCATTAAATAATAAATTACGTCGCCAATATTAGCTTATATATATATATATATAAAAGAAACAATGAAAATATAAATAAGTGATTGTCCTACTCTAGCACCTTCCAATAAAAGAGAATAGTTTATTTTATTTTTTTTCCTTCATATCTAAGCCTTAACAAGGGCAGTAGACCAATCACACACACAACATGTAGGGAAAAAAAAGCAGATTTCAAGTTGATAGAGGTTTTTTCTTTAAAGGGATTAATATACTCCAATATGGGTCTCCACGGTTTTTATACATGAAAGAGATCAAAAAGCTATTGGGGTTGGTTGTTGTCTAATCTCTTGGATATGCCCAGTTGGGGGGTTTTTAATTGACAAATTGACTCGGAAAAAAAAATATCTTCTGCGCGCCAAGAACCTTTTTAAGCTCTAATTGGCTTTAAACCAAAAAAGAAGAAGCTCTAATTGGCTTGTCTCAGATTTGCAGATCCAAACCTTCTCTTTCCCTAAAATCCCCCCACATTCCCAAATTCAAATTATAGTCACAAGTAGCATTTAATAACACTAAAGTTTTCCAAATTGAATTGGATATACATTACTAATATTGTTTATTGAAAAAATCTGAATAATGGACTTTATTTATTCTATAAAATTAGGTAGTAGTTTCAGATTTTTTTTAATATTTTTTTTTAATTTTAATATATATATATATATATATATATATTTTGTTTTGCTTTGGAATAGTTTCAGATTGTTACTCAAACAATGCCGTATGCCTTGTATACACAAAAAATGTTTTTCCAAATTAGGCTAAGGTCCCTTGAAAAAGGTATTCAAATTTTGAATATGTGACAAATATATATATATATATATATATATATATACAGTTATACTGCATAATTTAAATATATTTTGATCTTTTTTTAATAAAACATAAATGAAAAAGTAATAGTCCATCCTATTTACATGAGACCGACTGAAATTTGTTTTAAAAGGTTAGCTGGATTTTTAAAATTTAATTGATTACTTATTTTTATTATTTAACAATCAAAATAAATGATATAATTTGTCACGGAAATTATCTTTATCAAATTTTTATTATATCAAAATTATGTATATATAGTATTTTTTAATCATGATTCAATAACGGACTTTACTCAGTAGATAAAGTTTGTCATAAATATGATTCTCAAAAAATTTATATATATATATGTATATATATGTGTGTAGAGAGAGAGAGAGAGAGATATCACTATTATGCTATTTATAAAATAAAGCCTAATCAATACATGCTCAAAGAGTCAAGAGCATCAATTCGAAGGCTATAATTTCACAATTTTGTATACACTTTTGAGTTATCTAAAATGGATAACGTATATCCTCTTCACTATCCTTCCTATTTATCAAATATATTAAAATCTCTTTTACCAAAAAAAAAATATATATATTAAAATCGCAGTGCATAAAGTATCATCTATAATGGAAATACTTGTTTATGTAAATAAATGAATGCATGTAACTCAAAATTAAGCGTCAAACTTCAATGATAGATGGTACTTATCTTCAATCATAAAGAATCAATTGAAATATGTTTGTAAATAAATAAATGAACATGCATGAAACACAAAATTAAAGCGCCAAACTTCAATAATAAATGGCCCTACTATTCAATCATAATTAAAGAATCGAATCTTTATAAACTTTTGGTATATATATTAATTAATTTTGGGTGGGAAAAACCATCATATATACATTACAAGAAAAGAAAAGAATCCTTCTAACAATATTGGGTCAAATTTAGCATAATATTTGGTAAATTTGTTGTTTCCTTTTGACTTCAAATTAAGTCCTAACACCTTTTTATTTTTTATATTTCATCAGCAAAGACCTAAGTGCCTTGGAATTAATTAATAATCATGAGTATAATATTCAATTTGTACTGTAATCAGGAAAACCTCTCTTTTCATTAAATGTCCATAACTACTTTTTAGCAACAAAAAAATGTCCATTTTTACTAGAACTAGAACAACCAACAAGTAAATTGTACTTGATTTATTTGTATAACTTTACGTACATTAGGAAAGTGATTCTCTATTAATAGCAAAAAAAAAAAAAATATATATATATATATATATATATATATATAATAGAGAAATTTAGTACAACTAGCTGATAAAAGTTTAAAAATACTTCTTTATCAAAAATAAAAACAAAAAAAGAAGTTTTGAATATATACTTCAAGATTTCATGCTTATAACAGGCAAAAACACATTGACCCGTGTGAAAAGACGCAGAAAATCTGAAAAAACTTAAAATAAAATGGTAGCAATTGAAATAATAAACTTAATTAGGTTTTTTTAAGAAATCCCTTATAGTGGGTCCTAATGAAGAAAATAATCCACAAATCTTCAAAAATTAAAATTTTACCTACGTTAGCTTTTTGGTAATTAAACAGATTTTTCAGAAAAATACCATTGTATTCAACATTTGGTTGACTTTGTTTTGTGTTACTTCAATCCCAAGCTTTTTCCTCTCCATCTTCATAATCTTAATGTGTCTTGCAATTTTGAAGCGTTTTGGCTAACAATGAGGTACTTCGGTTTATGCTTGACCCTATTTTTCCATGTTTATTAGTTTTGTATAGAGTTTTCCGTCACTCTTGCTCTGTACCCAACAAATCTGATTTTTCTACAGTATTATTCATAAATAATATTCACTAAGTATAATAAAATTGCATGCTAGATATATATTATAAGAACAAAAATTACTTAAAGTAATTTGTTTGTGTTGTGTGGAGTATTTCCCCTAGAGGACTTCATTAAGAGCTTGGAAAACCTTCATAGCCACTTTTTTTGTTTTTATGAAAAGATTGTATTCTAGCAATTTTTTTTTCCCTCCAAATTCACGACCCATAAAGTAGGGATTTCATACTTAATGTTGGAATTTTTGACAGAGAGTAGGCAGATTCATTTTTTAAAAATCACAACTCTTAAAAGTAAGTAGAGATTCCCTATCTAAGGTTGAGATTTTTTGTACAGTAGAAGACTCATTTTTAAAAATCATGATCCTTAAAGTAGGGATTCCCTACTTAAGACCGGAATTTTTGGCACAACAACATTATGAAAATCCACAAAAAGTAACCGACTAGACAAATTATTTATTTATTTATTTTTCCATCTTCTTTAGTGATCCAGATCATTTTTGACAACTAAATTCTATATTTTACGCTGAAAAATATTCTAAACTTTAAAAATCAAACTCTAAAAATACAGTTTTATTATGACAAGAAAAATACATTTATTTTACTTGATTTTGAAATTGAATTTAAAAAAAATTTCTAGCACAAGAACACCAAAAACTGATATAAACATGTATATATATTTTGTTTTTTAGTTAAATTTATGGTGTTTGAGAAAGTTAAATAAAACCAAATTTAAAAGTAAAAGAAAAAAAAATGATGAATCGATTTTCGATGATCTGGATATAATTATGCAAAGGTTGAAAACAAAAAGTTAATTGGAAAAAAATATGTTCACAAAAAAGCTGATATGTGCAAAATTTTAATTTTTTAAGATGAGTGAGATCTTTTTTATTATTTGGTTCAAGATAAGGAATTTCTCAAAAAAAAAAAAACTATGGACCTTTCCAAGAGTATAGCCTGTGGTATTTCAATGAACTCAAATTTGGACAATGATCATACTCTCTGCAAAAAGCAAATTTCTGTGCCACAGTCCATACCATCCTTTCTAGTTTTTCTTTTATTGTACCCTCCAGTGAATACAGAATGGCACTACTACCTATCTTGTTTATAATTTAAAGTTTTAGTTTTTAAAAAATATTAATAATGCATGAGCATTGTGCACTTGGTCATAATTCTTTTTTTGATAATTTGAAAAACAAGACTAGATGACCAGAAAATTAATGTACTAAAAGGGATGTCTTTTTTTGATATGATAGAACCTAGTTATGCTGAAACAACAACAGTCCCACATGAGCACAACTGTTTTAATGCTTTTTAGGACAAAACTTGATCAGAAAAAAATCTGAACTACTGCAAGTACATTGGACAAATATTTTCTGATGTACAAGATCCTTCATAGAAGGCGAGTATAGAGCATACTTACATCTCAGATGATGATAAACAATTTATAACAAAGGAACTCAGAGAAAGAAAAAATAGATTTAGCCGGACATAATTTTGAACACAAACAGTTTTTTATTTAATTTTTCCTCCCTTTGCAAACGATACTTAGGACTCCTTATATAGAATGAGAAAGAGGAACATCATCATTATAGACCACCGAAAGCAAAAGCAACCGAAAGAAAAAGCAACACACTATTTTTTTACATTGAGGGAAAGCATAGAGCAAAAAGCAACCGAAAGCAAAGATTCTGAAGCTGTAGCATCACATGCTATTCAGCTTGTAGAGAGATTGAAATTTCTGTAGTCCGAGTCATCTAAGTTAATTGATGATCTTATTCCAAGATCTTTCCACCAAAGCTGAGAAGGATGATCAAATGGATCATCAAGTGGGTCATCAGAACAGTGCATGTCATCATTGGGATCCTGGGCATCTTGGAAGTATTCAGGTGGAACTTGTGAAAGCTCTATAGGATAATCCAGGGGTATGCTGTCAGCAAGGTTCCTTGCTGGATTTGGGCCTTTAGCTAAAGGACCGGATGTGGATGGGCCTGCAACAGATGGGCTGATGTCTGAGATTATGAATACTTCATCTGGGCCTGGTGGAAGAGTGAGATTGTTTAGCTTACAGAGCATAAGGCTGAGTTGATATTTCTGGGGCCAGGATAGACAAGATTCATAAATGATTTTTCCACTCATAGGCAAAACCTTGGGCCCGACATTTCCTTATAGTTTCATTGAAGAAATATGGCATATGGAGGATGAAGACGGAAGATACTTCTTTCTGTGCTGCAGGGGTGAGCTTCCATATATTCTTATGCTGGAGGATCTTGTAAAGTTCCTCTCTCCACCAGTCAAGGTTGTGGAACCATTTGAGAAATGTCTATAATAGAGAATTATGGTTTATGGGGTCAATCAAGTGATCAAGCAGGGGCACAGTAGGTATGGTGATTGCTATAGAGTGTTCAGCAACACAACACCAGAGATACCAGAGAAGATAATCAAAGAAGGTTTTTCTGGGGTCAAGATAAAAAGGAACACTAGCATACCTATCATCATCTAATAAGGTAGCCATATATGGAGGTTCTATCCTATCCAAAACCATGTTTAAGTAGAAGAACCTTTTGAGTTTGGCAAAGCCAAGAACAACCTGGAAGGACATGCAGTGTTTGAGTTCTAGAGGAAGGTCAAGTTGGATAGAAGCTTTTGCAGGGAGCTCAGGAGGATCAGCTATCAAGACCAAGGGGAAGGAAGAAACATGAGTAATTAGTTTCATGGGCTGAGGTTTAGACAGAAGATCAAGGATGAGATTCATATTGCCTTTGAGATGTTTAACAGAGAAATCATACTTGGCAAACCAGTCTCGAAGCCTAAGCAGCTGTTTATCAGGCAGAGCTTTATTTTTTATTTCAAGCACCTTGGGGAAGGAAGAATTATCCATCTGGATGAGAAAATGATATCCGAGAATGTGGAATTCAAATTTTTTGATACCATACTTGACAGCAAGAATGTCTTTGTAAATTGTATGGTAGTGCTTTTCAGCCTGCTTAAATTGTCCACTAGCATGGCCACAGTAGTGGTGTTTTCCATGTTTATCTTCTTCATTAAGAAAAACGTCCTAGAGATCATCACTGGCATCAGTTTGGAGAATTCTTTAGCCTGTGCCTGGAATTTTTAAAGGAGAAGGATGATTGGCAAACTTTTTTAGGGTTTTGACTACTTGTGTCTGGGCTGAGTTCTAGGGAGGAGGATCATTCTTGAGGAGGGCTGACAGTTGACTTATATGATAAGTAACCTGAGGAATAAAATCTTGAACATAGTTAATTATTCTGAAGAATTGCTGGATTTGTTTCTGTGAGAGATATTCATCAGGGAACTTAGTTAACTATTGAATTAAATGTTCACCAGATTGATAAACTCCATCATTGATGTGGAGTCTGAGAAAGTCTATAGAAGACTGAGCAATGAAGCTTTTCTGTTCAGAAAGCATTACACCATGCTGCTGAGTTATATCAAGGAACTAGGCTAGAAAGGTTTGATGGGCCTTATGTGTTTAAGAGAATAGAAGGATGTCATCAATATAGACAAGGGCATTGTCAAGAATGGGCTCAAAATTTTTCATCATAGTCTTTTGAAAGAGAGAGGGAGCCACTTTCAATCTAAAAGGAATGACAATATATTGATATTGAGCATTTGGTATACAGAAAACAGTTTTGGGCCTATCAATGTAGTGAATACCAACTTGCAAGAATCTGGCCTTAAGATCAAATTTTAAAAAAAACTTTTGCTTTGTGGAGCTGGAAAAATAAAGGTTGGATTTTTGGATGAGGAAATTTGTCATCCTTTAGGAAAAGGTTGAGGGGCTTATAATCTATAACAAGCCTATTTTTCTTTTTGATGATTTCTGACATTTTTTCAACGTAGAAAGCTGACAGGCCTAATTCGAAGTGGTTGACTCTATGAGGCTTTGGGCCAGAAGCTGTGAGCATTCTTCTCTGGCCAACTTGAGGTCAGTAGGAGTCATTCCTATAACACCCCGTACCAAGAAAATATAATAAAAATTTCAAGTTTGACCATGAGAGGCTCGGGGTTGACTTTTTGTGTGGGTATGTGTTGGCTTTGACTAAGGTACCGTTGCGTAGAGCTAGTCGATACCAGTTCGTAGACTAGTAGTACGCTCAATTCTGAGTTAAGACCGAGAAGTTATGGCTGAAATAATGTGAAGGGCATTTTGGTAATTTGCTGTGGCAAGGTAAAAATTACTATTTTGCCCCTGCCTTTATTGTAAATATCCAGGGGGTCTGGAAGCCACGCACGCACGCACGCAGCCCCCCCCGATTTCTTTCCCTCTCCTCCCGTCACCTTGCCGTCGGAATTTTTTGGCCGAAATTGGTCGTTTCCAGTGCCGATCAGCTGTGCCACCGCCTGGGTTTGGAAGCCCACTTGCCCGGCCACCTTCCCCTGCCGGCAGCAGTCCATGAAGTAGCTCAAATCACCAGAAATCGAGCTCAAACCAGTTAGAGGGAAAATTTGAGATCGCCGGATTCCGGCGAGGCTAGGCCGCACCACCACCTGGAAAAGGTAGCCCGCACCTTCTACGTCATTTTCCCGTCAATCCCTACCCGTGGAAACCCCTGAACTCGCCGGAAAATGCGGAAGAACCGGCGAACCTGCGACACCTCCGGTTGCCGGATTCCGGCGATTTCCGGCGATGAAATCAGTCCGGTCCCCCTCTTTTGGACCTCCCGAAAATAATTCCAATGTCCGTTTATCTCGAAGCTTCCTTGTGTGGACGGTGCGATTAAAGGATGCTCGGCCGCCACTTTCCGGCCACCACCGGCGGCGGTTGGATGAGGTAAGATCTCGGTTGCATTCTACTTGTTACGAGCTTCGTTTCGATATATAATTCGGGTATTATAGATAAATTTTGAGAATTATCCGGTTTCAAATGGTGTTATTTTAACGATTAAATAGGAATTGTAAACAATCGGTGATACAAATGTGTATATTTGTGTTTTGGTGGTTGCTGTGGAACGCATTGACATGCCGAGAGTTTAATACAGGATGTGAGAGTGTAACCGGGTTTCTTGAATATTGACAATGAAAGCAAATTATACTAAGAAATTAAATGGCTGTGAGTGAGAATGGTTTGTGATATAAAATACGTATGTAAGTTAATCGAATTATGTGCTAATCACTATGTGGAGTCGGTTGCGTGGAACTGATTATGTGTATGGGTTTGGTTGTATGGAAATAATGGTAAATTTTGGTTGGTGAATAATTATAATTGATTCGTTGATGAATAATGTGTGAAATTTATATAGTGATGTGTGGATATTACAATTGTGTTATCATTCTCTGAAATAAATGTATGATAAAATTTTGTGATCGAAACCTGCTTGGGCGAGGAATTGTGCCGCCAAGCTATGGTTATAATTTTTGTTAAATTGTTTGAAAGGCTTAATGAGATTTAAAAGTGGTTAAATGATAAGTGAGAAAGGTGAAATCAATTTTTTTTTCTACTGAGGTGATTGACAGTGGCATAATTTGGTGGTTTAATGTTTAAAGAACTACAGGTAGCTTGATCCCTATTTAAATAGGGTATATAGGCAGCTCGGTTTATTTAGACTGAGTCCAGCTACAGAGATTTATACAGTTAATGTATTTTTATTTGAGGGCTGAGTCATCCTCTGAGTTGTGATTACTGTGGGAATGTGTGCTGGTAGAATGAATACTGTTTAGGAACGCTTTTCCTTGCAGGTTGTGGAATATTTGCTTTTGGGGAGTGTTAGAAAACAGCCGAAATGCTGCCGAATTTTCTAATAAAATTTTCGGTGGTAGAGAAAACCTTTCGGTCTGTTGGTTCTTTTTCGATTGAAAAAGTGATTTATCGGACTTTAACGACTGCTTGTGACTTAATTGAAACATTAAGTCACGTAGGCAGGATCCAGTAGGGTTGGGTCCTGTCAATTCCCGAGTAGGAAGCCTTTGTAGGATTGATGTCTTCATTTTTCTTGAAATGAAGATGGATGAAGAACTCCTGGTTTTTCCATAAAGGAAAATGGTGTCTTTTTTGAAAGTCTTCATGAGAATTGGCACAGAGGTGCAAAAGTTTGGATTGGATTTCAGAAAATTGAGCCTAGACATGCTGAAGAGAAAATAACTTAGAAACATTAGTATAAGATATGAACTGATTCTTATATCTGATTCCGAAAAGGAGGATGCGAAGGTGTTGAGCTTGGAAGTAGGTATCCATACCAATCAGAATATCCTTATCAGGGAGCTTGCTTCCAAGAACATGTGTCCAAACAATGCAGTTTGGAAAGAATTTTATCCCTATTTTTCTCTTGGTAATGAGGTTTACCTTGAATATTTTATTATCAGCAGCTTTGAAGTATTCTTTGTGTTCAGTCCAGAGATCTTTGGGAAGAATGGAAGGATTCACCATTGTTTTGTGAGCTCCAATATCCATATAAGCAATTAGCTTAATAAGATTATCATACTTTAAGAGAAGAAGATCTACTTCAACGTTTGGAATTGGCGGTGGAAAGTGATTGACGTTATAGATCTGCTCAATCTTGTATAGGGGCTCATGTGTGCTATCCTCAGTCTCATAGGAAGTCTAATGAACAGTAAATATTGTATCTTCATCATCTTGGGACTATTCTTCATAAAGAGACTCAAGATCAGCATCATTATCATTGTGGGAGCTAGGTAGGGACTGAAGCTGTTGAATAAGTTGAGCATATTTTTGCTGCTTATTAGGAAATCTTTTTGCAAAATGCCTTTTTTTTTTTTCACAGATGAAACACTGATCAGATTTGTTGTTTGCTTATTTCTCTTTTCTTTTGAAGAATCTTACTTTCTTTTTAAACGGGAACTTGAATTTTCTTTTCTCAGGAAAGGAATGATACTTTTGAGAATGATTCTTCTTTTTTTTTTTTTTTTTTTTTTTTTTTTTTTTTTTTTTTTTTTTTGTGCAGACACACTTTTTGTCTTTGCATTTGATATGTAAATATGGTTACATATTTTCGCTAAGACGATCATGGCCTTTTGGTGGATTTCTCCGATAGTGATTTGAACAAGACCTTTCTGCTCCAGGGCGAGCTCTTTTTCGAGCTCGGTCTGAATTTCTTCAGGAAGAGAGGTGATATAAACATGTCTAAGCTCAATGATGTCAAAGCCATTCAGAGAATAAAATAGCTTAGACATTCTTTGGTAGTGGAAATCCAATTCTTTCTTTTTAAAGGAACAACACTTCATGGCGAAATAATCCTTCCGGTTCTGTTGCTACTGGGGCTGAGTTTTTCCGAGGAATTGGAGACAGAGTTCCGAAATAGCCCGATCAAGAGGAAAACTGAGAAACTACAGTTGTCTATATTCTACCAAGGATTGCCACCAATCACTAGATCTGGTAACGTGTTGTGTCGTATCGTGTGGTATTCGTGTTCATGTCAAAATTTTCTTACCTAAACCCAATCCGTTAAGCTTTCATTGTGAGATATATAAACCTAAACCCGTTCATAAAATTATCGTGTAACCCGTTACCCAACCCATTAACACGTTAAGCTTATTTTCAAAATTATTTTAAAAAAATTAAAAATGTATTTGATTTATATTTCATAGTCCATACTAAAAAATAATGAAGCACAGATAAACATAAATAATTGTATCCTTTTACAAACCAAAAATAGAAACTAAAACATCATACTTAATACATGTTAAAAAAATAACAAACCACACAAACATAATACTTAAATCCTTCTATATAATTAATAATTGTGAATTCAAAATATGTAAATATTACGAACTAAAGCTATATTAAATATTTATCGTGACTATAAAAATAAAATATGCATTACAATTGTCAATTTAAAAATATTTAAAATATTATAAACTAAGCTAAAATTGTATATCTAATAGAAATAATAAAAAAGACAGAATCTAAAATAAAATATCAATATATAAATAAATATAAAAATTGTTATTTTTTAATGAAATAAAATATGAAATTTATATTTTTTTAAAAAGAAAAAGTAATGAAAAAAATCAGCTATAAAGAAATAATTAAATTAATATTTTTTTATCGTGTTTTATCGTGTTAACGTGTTCCTACCTGTTCCAACCTATTTTTTTATCGTGTCTTATCGTGTGACACTGATATCAATCCAATTTCAATATTGGAGACCCAAATCCGCAAATTAGCGTGTCGTGTAGCATTTTGCCAGGTCTACCAATCATGCAAGAACCTAGTAGTTCTTGACATGAAATTTATCAGAATGAGTTTGGGATTTGAATTTGGATGAACGGCCTGGTTGTCCATCCAAGCAGCAAACTCTTTGAACTTGTAATCCCATTGGTGAAGGGGAATCCAAGGACCCGTATTACTTTTTTGATAACCATCTTCATTTTTTGTAGCAAGGTTGGGAGCCCTGGCATTGGTTTCCCCAATTTCTTCATCTGAAAGTATCTCAACTGTAGGATCATGTTCATATTGAGTAATGCCTAAAGTAGGCTTTGGATATGCCATAAGAAGATTAATAATTCCTGCAAAATCACTCTCACTATTAGTAGACGAAATAGTGTAGCGGGAAAAGGTTTTAGAGGCAAGTTTCTACTGAGAAATAGCCATGTGTTGGGAAGGGTGCTGGCTAGAGTATGAGGTAAAAGGATTATGAGAGTAAGGTGGGGGAGCCTGAAATATGGGTTTAGGGGATAGCATGCGAGGCTGAAAAGAGAAGGGATGACTGTCTTGGGGAAATTTTCTTAAAAGCTCATAGGTCATGGTAGGTGTAGTCCTACCGGGGTTGGGTGAGACGGTAGGAGCAAGAAAACTGGAACTTTGAAAAGAGGAAGAGGATCAAGGATCTCTCTGTTTTACATTTTCAGTGATTTGTTGTAGCTAGTGTTGAAGTTGTCTTAACCTGGCTTCTTTTTCCTAAAATTCCTGGCCAAAGGAATTTTGGCTTATAAGTCGTTGAAGGTCAGTGGTGAGAGTATCAACTTTCTAGGTCAAATCTTGGTAAAACATTTGAAGATCTTCATATAAAGAATTGATTTTTTCATCAGTTATAATTGTTCTTCTACGAGCTTGTCAAACTTACTGTCAATCCTTTGGAGAGAGTTGGAATTATTCTGAATGGCAGCAGATTGCCAATTGAGAATTTCTTCTCCAAAGGTCAAAGAAGCCATTTCACCAGAAGAAAAGACTTTCTTTGGTAAAACAAAAGGTCGGGTTGTAGCAGGAGCTTTGGGGAAAGCTGGGAAATCTTCATCATATAAGTTCTGAGAGAACATCTTGCAATGGACTGGTTGGGTCAGAGCAAGACTGTGAATAGGCTTTGACTTGCAACTTTTTCTGATAAGCTGGTGAATATCAAGTCTTGGAGGCAGAGGAGAATTCTTCTAAAGAGGGATCCAAGGAGAATCCGGAACATCATGATGATATCGCCTTTGTGGAGAAGTGGGCTTGCATCTGGACTTTGTCTTTCGTCTTTTGGGGACATAGTCATCATCATTAAAATATTCGTCACAGCTGCAATCTGTGTCACATCTTTCTGGGGCAACGTCCCAGATAAAGTGACCATTAATCTTATCAACATAAATCTTTTTCCCATATGGGTAGAACTGAGAGACAGGAATATCTGCTTCAGAATCTATGGGAATGATAGCCATGGACTAGACAAAGGGAAGAGTATCTGAAGAGGATGCCTCAGTATCAACAACTTCTTCAGGAGTTTTGTAAGTTGTCTGGACAGTCACATAAGAAAGTCTTTGGAAAGTAGAGGCATGAGCTTGTAGAGTAATCGGAACCTCATGAAACTGTTTTTGTAATTGCTCATAATTCGTGAGCCATGTGGATGACATTCTATTGAGCAATTCTTCTCTGCAAAAAGCTGGAAGGAATTGAACAATAGAGGGAATATGAGGTTGGTCAGAAAAAACAAAGATATGACATTTTTCTTGAATAGGCAGACAAAGATTTATAGCATGATCTTGGAGCTTATAGATCAGCTGATGATGGATGGTACCAGCAAAGGCAGTACCAACTTAAGGAGCTCCTTGAATTTGGAAGGCAGAAGAGAGATTAGAATCTCTGAGAGGCATATTAAAATTGGGGTAGAAAATGAGCATAACACTTTCATTGTTAAGGGTACCTGACAGGACCCGACCCGCAAAGATCCTGCCTGCGTGACTTATCTAATATCATAATTAAATTACTGGAAAACACTTAAAATCATTTAGTTGATTTTACGGGTTATGATCTAAGTGTTGATTTTTCAGATTTTGGCCTTCAGTTTGGTATCTTTTGATGCACAGGACCCGACCCGCAAAGATCCTGCCTGCGTGACTTAATGTTGCCATTAAGCCACAAGCAGTCATGAAAAAACCCGCTAAACAAAATTTTAAAGGGGTAAGAATTAACAGACCGAAAAGTTTACTATTGCCAGAAATTTTATTAAAAATTTCGGCAGCATTTCGGCTGTTTCTAACACTCCCCAAAAATGCTAAAAGCTACAAACCTGCAAAAAAAACCATTCCTAAAACCAAATTATTCTACCAGCACGCATTTCCACACAATTAGATCACCAAACAGTACGCAACTCAACACTCAAACAAATATATTGTTTAAGTACGGTGTAGCTGCACTCAGTTTAAAACTGAGCTGCCTACATACCCTTTCAACAAGGGATCAAGCTACCTGTAGTTCCGAAAGCATATTTACACAAATATGATACAATCAAACACATTCAGCATTTAATCCAAAGAAAAATACACAATAAATAAATTACCACATAAAAGTATAAATGCCACACATCATCCACTAACCAAATTAATATCACAGACAATTCATTTACAATTCGCACAAACACAATTTATAATGATTAATACACAATAACATATAATGTATATGCATCATCAAGCAAAATTATTCCCAAACACAACAATTCAATAAAAGTATTCACCGACCCAGTCTACAATTATTTTCATACAACCAATTTACAATTTTAACTAATTTCAACACAATCAACCAGCAACT
>QANX01000779.1:0-16179 GCA_003254975.1 Ochetophila trinervis | reverse complement strand
TTATTAAATTAAACTTAGATAAATAAATTTTGACACGAATATGATATAATATTTTATTAATACAAATTTTAATTTAACACGCTATGAACTTGCACATATTTTTTAGAGTTTAAATTAGGAGTGGGCAAAAACCAGCTGAAGTTGGTCTAGTTTTTTCTAGTTATAAACAAAAAACTGGTTCGCTTCGGTTGAAGTTTAACTGGAAACCGAGATGTCTGGTTCGGCGACCGATTTTCATTAAAATTTTCACCGAATCGGACCGGTCTAATTCTAATACCTAGGATTTTGACATCTCATCTTTGAGATTAAATCTCACCCGTTGATTTTCACTTACCCTCTCAGCCCTCTCCAATCTCAGTCGACAACATTCAAGTCTCAAGCTCAGCAGTCCCTCTGGTGTCGACCTTAGCTCCTGAAGCAAACTCCACCTCCTCGACCGTGACTGCGACAAGCTTAGTTGCGAACTACGACGATGGCTACCCTAGCGACAAGCACAACTGAGTCTCCAACGAGTAACCTTTCTTCTTCTTCATCTTTTTTTTTTTTTGCTGAAATGTTTATCTGAAATATTTATTTTCTTTTGTGTTTCATTTGAAATGCTGAAATCTATTGTTCATTTGTATCTATTACATGTTTTCTCCATACTCCATAGCTTTTAGTTTTTCATTTTAACTGACCGAAACTCATCTCTCTCTCCCTCTCTCTCTAATCATTTCAGAATAAATAATACCCCTAATGTCGGTATTATAAATTTGGAAAGCAATAGCAACTTCACGGTATTAACTGAAACTAAATAAATGCATATATTAGTCTACCTTAATCTTTTACTTATTATTTTTTTGTCATTATGTCGGTATGACTGTTAATGGGGGTGTTATTATGCACTTTGCACATTATCAATTTACCAAAGAATGGTATTCTTGTTAAGCCGTGTGTTATAGTTGATTGTTGGATTGGTTTTGGCTTATTATTACCTATTGGTTTTGTCTAATCGGCTCTTTTTTTTTTATTTTTGCTCCAGCTATGTTGAATTCATTGATTGAGTTGCTAAAGTGAAGACTATAATTTGCAAATAACCGGTAAGTATTTTTCCATTTTAGATAGAATTTATTTTTTACAAAGATTTGTAGTTAAGTTATGCTGTGAGATTGTTTGCTGCGGAGTTGTTTGATGTTTGTGTGTGGTTATGTTGCTGCGAAGTTAGGGTTTTGACATTGAGATCATATTGGTGCAAAGTTGGTTATGTTGTAAAGAATTTAATTTTTGTTATTTGTTTTATTGTTAAGGAATTTGTTTGTCATTGTGGTTATGTTGCTGTGAAATTGTGTGTGGTTATGTTGCTGCGAAATTGTTGTTAATGAATTTGTTTTATTGTTATTTGTTTGTTTGTCAAGTTATTATGAAATATATAATCGATCATATAATGTATAATTTTTTTATAAGTTATAAGCATGTTTTTGAAAATATAATTTATATTCTTGTTGAGTTATTGCTGTTTTTATTTTATTTTTTTATAATAGTCTATGCAATGAGTAGACAAAAATTTAATTGGACAACATATCCAATTTTTTTGGATATGTTGTCAATGTTATGCATGCTTAGTTTGACTTGTTGGATGTGTTTTTTTAATTTTTTTGGTGAATTTGTTTCATTGTTATTTGTTTGTTTGTCAAGTTGTTATGAAATATATAATCGATCATATAAGGTATAATTTTTTTTATAAGTTATAAGCATGTTTTTGGAAATATAATTTATATTCTTGTTGAGTTGTTGCTGCTTTATTTTATTTTTTATAATAGTCTATGCAAGGAGTAGGCAAAAAATTAATTGGACAACATATCCAATTTTTGGATGTGTTTTCAGTTCTATGCATGCTTAGTTTGACTTGTTGGATGTGTTTTTTAATTTTTTTGGTGAATGTGTTTGATTGTTTTCAAATAGGATGGAAGAAGATTATTTAGATGAAATGAATGAAGCTGAAGAGTTTTTTGATGGGCATATTCAAGTTGAGTCATTAGATGAAGGGTCTAAAAATAATGATAAGAAATGTTCTAGTTCTAATAGGAAATCATTTGTTTGGAAACATTTTGAAGACATTGAATCTAGTGATCCAAATAATCCTAGATGTAAGTGTAAGCATTGTGGTATAGATTATGCATGTGGATCAAAAAGAATGGAACTAGTACATTAAGGAACCATTTGTTGAACAAATGCAAGAAAAGCCCTTTGAGGATATATGATAAAAGACAAAAAGTGTTGTCTTTTGAAAAGTCCCAATTATGTATGGGTGGAAATATCAATTTGGTTCCTACTAATGCATTTAGTAAAGATCCATGTAGGAAAGCTTGTACTGAAATAATTGTCATTGATGAGTTGCCATTTAGTCATGTCGAGGGAGAAGGGTTTAGAAAGTTATGTCATGCTTTGAATCCTAGGTTTGATCCACCATCTAGTAGAACCATTTCTAGAGACATATGGCAATTGTATATAGATGAAAAAAAGAAGTTGAAGAGTGTGTTTTTGAAGAATAAGCAAAGGGTTTGTCTAACCACAGACACTTGGACGTCTATTCAAAATAATTGTTACATGTCTCTTATTGCCTATGTTATTGATGATAATTGGACTTTCCATAAGCGAATTTTAAATTTTTGTGTTGTCCAAAATATAGATGTGAGACAATTGGTAAGGAAATAGAGAATTATTTGATTGATTGGGGCATTGAGAGAGTTTTTATAATTACAGTTAACAATGCTTCTTTGAATGATGTAACAATTAATTATTTGAATAGAATATTAAGGAATTGGAAGGAAAGTGTACTGGATTGTGAGTTTCTTCATCTTCGTTGTAATGCATATATTATTAATTTGATTGTTGGCTTTGGGTTGAAAGAGATCCAAAACAGAATTGCTGGAATTCGCAATGCTGTTAGGTATGTTAGGTCTTCTCCTTCAATGTTATGTATTTTTTAAGAGTGTGTAGGAAATGAGAAGATTAAATACAAAAGCAATATGGTGTTAGATGTGCCTACTAGGTGGAATTCAACATATTTGGTGTTGAATTCAGCTTTGAAGTTCCAATGAGCTTTTGAAAGGATGGAAAGTGAGGATCAATTGTATCTGACATACTTTAAAGATTATGAAAATGGACATGAAATGATTGGTCCACCTAGAAGTAAAGATTGAGAGAATTCAGGGGTGTTTGTAAAATTTTTGAAAAGTTTTTATGATGTTACTTTGAAAGTGAATTCTTCTTTAAGTGTCACTTTCGTTATGTGTTTTCATGATATTAGTTTCATGTACACCGATCTTATTAAATGGAGTAAAAGTGAAAACGTGATAATGGCATAAATGACTTCTCAAATGTTGAAAAAGTTTGATAAATATTAGGGAACACTTGGAGATGTTAACAAGATATTGGTTATTGGAGTTGTGCTTGATCCACGCTATAAGTTGAATTATGTTTCATTGATCTATGAAGATGCTTATGAGTTTGAGAAGATACAATCTTTAACTAAGGATCTCAAAGACATTTTTTATTGCTTGTTTGAGTACTATAAGATGAGTGGTACTAGATCTAGTGATATATCAAGATCAACAATGTCCAATGAAGTGAGATCATTAGCACAACAAAGTGTGGTGATAGAGGAGGATGGTGAGGATGATAATCGAAGATTGATAAGTCTAAAGTTTCAAATGATGCAAGTAGAAAAAAATGTTATGGAATTAAAATGTGAAGTGGATCGATATTTGTTGGATCCATTAGATAATTTTTTGAATTCTAATTTTGACATTTTATCTTGGTGGAAACTTAATTGGACAAAATATCCAATTTTGTCCAAAATTGTAAGAAATGTATATGCAATTCCGGTTTCTACCGTTGTATCCAAATCCGCATTTAGTACCAGAGGTCGTGTTCTTGATGAATACCGGAGTTCATTGGGAACAAAGATGGTGGAGACTTTGATTTGTTCACAAAATTAGTTACAAGTCATTCCGGTTCTTGTAGATCATCGTGTAGACATGCCAATGGATGATTTATTATATTATGATAGCATTGAATTTGGTAATATTTATTTCCATATCTTGTTTCACTTTTTGATATTTTTTTAGCTTCATGTAATTTAACTTGTATTAATTGTTTTTTGTTTATGAGAGGCTTGTATACCACCAACAAATGATACTCTACCACCATTACATCCAAGGAGACCACCATCAACAACAATGCTCAACATTTAACAATTGTTTTTGCTTTAGTGATAATTTATTTTTATTTTGGATTGTTCTTAAATTAAGTTTTATATTTAGATGTTATTTTAATTTAGTATAAGTTTGGTTCTTTTTGGACACTATTTTATTTAAATTTTGATTGATTTTTATTTTAAGTTTTTATGTGGATTGTGTTTTATATTTTAATAAATTTTCTTTAAGTTATTATGTTTGCTTTGGATTTTTTAATTTATAATGTTATTTTGTTGAATATTTATACATGTTATAAAATTACATTATATTTGTAATTTTGTATGTTATTTTAAATATATAGTAGTAAACTAAATTTTTAAATTTAGATTAAATAAGTAATGGGCTGGACTAAATAAAAAAGAAATTGTAGTGGGCTGGTCTAAATTAAAAAAAATAATTTATAACTGAAAAACTGTTAATAGGCTGGACTAAATAAAAGAAAAATGTAATGGGCTGACTGATTGGCCCAATACCAGTGAAGCCTAAACCGGCCAAACTGCCCAAAAAACCGACTGAATCGCCAGTCTAGTTTTTTTGCATTTGGCCGGTTCACTCGGCTTTGACAGTTTATAAAATCGATTTGGCCGGTTCGGTTTTAAAATTAATCGAAAACTGAATGAAAAACCGACCGCCCACCCTTAGTTTGAATTATCATATTTCAATATAAAAACTTAACATATCAAGTTTGGATGAATAAATTTTAACACGAATACAATATTATACGACATAATTCAAATAGTTCCAGTGTAATTAACCCATTTATTTATACAAATTGAAAATTAAACTAATCAAAATATAAATCATAATTTTAAAAATTAAAAACCTAAATTACCAAACTTTACAAATTAAAAGTAATTCATTTACTAACAATACTATTATACTTACCAAAACATTAATTAAATGTTTACAAAAAAAACATTAATTAAATTAATTTATTCATTTAAAAATTTATATGTTCATATTCCATTTATATAAATATAATAATTAATTTTTTATTTGATAAATAAATTTAATTAATATTTTTGTTTGTATAGAATTTAATGGTGGATTATGTGGTTTCTGAAACATCGCGGTGTCATACTTTACTCTTCGCATGGCTTCCAACCTAACAGTTTTTTTAAAAAAATAAATATAAATAAAAGTCTTCCAACCTAACAGTGCCGTATGACGCAAAAGCCACTGACATCTATTACGTGGCACTAATATAGTCCACCACGTTTCGAACACACACGCCAAGACAAAGCACCGAAAAGAAGAAGAGCGGCAACACAACACAGAGAGAAGAAGACGATCCACAAAGCCTTTGGCTTTTTTCTTTTTCATTTTATAATTTTTTTTATTTTTTTTATTCCATTCTAAATTTCTAATTCTCTCTGCTCAAATTTAATTAATTCATTAATTCCCGCATTGAATTTTAGAGAGAGAGAGAGAGATGAGACCCTACACCTAGAGAGAGAGAAACAGAATGATAGCTTATCAGCTTAACCAAAGCTCAAAACCCTAAGCTTTGTTTGCGATCCTCCTCTCTCTCTCTCTCTCTCTCTTCGTTCACTGCAAAACTTTGCCACCTCGTTCTCCTACTTTATGATTCTGTTGCCAATTCGCAAGCTTTGAGCTTCGATTTTGTTACCTTTATTTCTGAATTTCGGTGAGAAAGGCAGAGATCCGCACCGAAAAGCTTAACCGAGATTCTAATTTTTCTCTGTAAGTATTTTCCTGATCGAATGCCTTTTGTTACATGTATAATTTGTCATTTTTTTCTGTTGGTTGTGACCGCGAATTCAGTTTGTTTTTCTTGTTTGTTGTTGTTGTTGTAGGTAAATAGGCCGGCATTTCTTTGAATTTAAGATAATAGTGGGAAAGGGTTTCTGAAATTTGACCCTTCTGATGTTTTATTTCCAATCACTGTATCAATCTCCACAGAATTTTTCATCAAAGCCTCCATTTTTGTATTCCATTACCTGTATTTTTCTTCCCTCCAATGTTTTCTTTATATGTTGCTTTAATTGTCTTAGATTTCGCCTAAAAATTTGACAGTAGGAGGTCAAGCTCAGGGGCTTTGAATCACATTCTTCAACAAAGAAAACAAATTTACTGTCTGGGTTATCTATTGGATTTTGGGTTTCTTTGGTGGATTGGGAAATACTTTTAGATAATTGTATATAAATGGCGGAGCGGTATAGACCGGTTTCGATTGAGGAATTGCCGTCGCATTTGATTTTAGAAATTTTGAGCTCCGGTCGGCTTAGTGCCATTGATCTTGCGTGCTTAGAGTTGACTTCTAGGACATTTGGAGGGAGTCATGGGCTATACCCTCACAAGTTTCGGTCATTGGTGGACTTCGCGGCGTTTCAGCTATGTGCTTCTCATTCTACATATTCCCAAATGGAATTGAATACTCAGAGAGAGCTCTTAGACCGGTGCGGTGGGAATTGGAAGCGGATTTTGAGGTTCTTGCAGTCAGTGGAGCAATCGTCCGACACGGTCAAGACATCAGCAGGCAATGTACTATTTCTTTAATTTTTGTTGTTGCTTGTTAACAGTAAATTATATTTGGAGGTCAAGTTAAGTGTAAAACATAACATGTAGTTCATTAGATTTTGCTGGTTTGGACAATCGAGGGCTTTATAATGTTTCGCATGGCTATGCTATATGATATTTTGGAAATTAGTCTTTTTGAGATTAATTATATGCGCATTTTGAATGTGAAGTTAATTTAAAAGTAATATGTTAACTAAAGTGATACTAAATATGTTTCTTTTGTTGTAGAAGGTTTATTTTATCGATTCTGAATTAAACTAAATTTTGGGATGGTGTGACAGTAATTTCTATTGATTTATTCTCCCTATTTCATTAGTATTATGTTGCACTGGATGCTTGTGAAAATTGTGGTTGTTTACTGTTAGTGAACATATCAGCAGATGCAGATTACAACTGGAAGATACCACACATTCTTGATCAGCAGTTCATCTGTTTACTCATGTGGTTCTGGTTTGTGCGGTGTTCTTGGTCATGGCCCTGAAACTACACAATGTGTAACATTTACTCCAATTAATTTCCCATCTTTGGTACACGTGATCCAAGTTTCTGCTTCTAACAATCATGCTGCTTTTGTCATGCAATCTGGAGAGGTTAGTTACTACTAATGCCTAATAATTTCTCTGCTTTGTTTCAAATGATTTATTAATCACACGATTGTTTATGACTGATAGGTTTTCACATGTGGGGATAATTCCTCCTTTTGCTGTGGGCATAAGGATACAAGCCGACCCATTTTTAGGCCTAGACTTGTTGAAGCATTGAAAGGAGTTCCTTGCAAGCAGGTAAAATTCAAAATTCTGAATACTAATAACAATTTGATATGGAAGTTGAAAGAGCAACAATTACTGGGGGATATCTAATTTATTGAGAGTTGGTATAAATTGGTAGACTGATGAAGATTGTGATGTAAGTTTCTCCCAAGAAAGTCAAAAGAAAAGGGATTGTTAAATAATTGGAAATGGTAATTGTCACCTTTGATGTTATAAAGGCTACTACTCAATCGTTGTTTCTCATTGTAAATTTGATTAAAAAAAGAAAAAAGAAAAAAGGAACAGTCAAAAGTTTGCATTATTCCCTTTTAATATGGGTGCTAATTGTTCTTCCAATTCAGAGGAAATATTGTGCTATTTTTTCAATCAATGGTTTTATTGCAGTAATTATCTTCTGTAATTATTCTAACCACTAAATAATTTATTTTCTAAAATTTTGTTCACACTTAAAAGGTTAGAACTTGTTTCAGGTTGCTGCAGGGCTTAATTTTACAGTGTTCCTCACAAGAAGAGGCCATGTTTATACCTGTGGAACAAACACACTTGGCCAACTTGGTCATGGAGATACTGTAGACAGACCAACACCCAAAATTATTGAACTACTTGAGGGAATTGGTTCTGTTGTTCAGATTGCTGCAGGTCCAAGTTATGTTTTAGCTGTAACCAACAATGGAGCAGTCTACTCTTTTGGGTCAGGTTCAAATTTCTGTCTTGGCCATGGAGAGCAACATGGTGAATTCCAGCCACGTCTAATCCAGACATTTAAGAGGAAGGGTATTCATGTGCTTCGCGTTTCTGCTGGTGACGAGCATGCTGTGGCACTTGATTCCAGTGGATGTGTCAGTCTACAAACTCAAAATTTACTCTGTTATTGGATGTTCTTGGCAAAGCTGTAATAATTTCTTGCTGTTGGTATTGCAGGTATATACCTGGGGCAAAGGCTACTGTGGTGCATTAGGACATGGCGATGAAATTGATAAGACTACTCCAGAACTTTTAAACAACATTAAAACCCGCCTTGCTGTGCAGGTTTGCTTTGTCCAATTATTTTATTACTTCTCATGGAAATTTAATTTCAATGCTAAGTGTTGGTGGTTCTTAAAGCAGATACATAAATCTTTCTCTTCGCCCTTTTGCTTTTCTCAGTTCTGTGAAACACTTACTTCCAATCCCAAAACTATCCTTTAATATTCTTATTATATACCTTTTAGGTCTGTGCTAGAAAGAGGAAAACCTTTGTCCTGGTCGATGATGGTTCGGTATATGGTTTTGGTTGGATGGGTTTTGGTAGCCTTGGGTTTCCAGACAGGGGAGCATCTGATAAAGTATTAAGGCCCCGAGTTCTTGATAGCTTGAAGTCTCACCATGTTTCTCAAATCTGCACTGGGCTGTATCACACTGTAGCCATCACCAACCGAGGACGAATCTTCGGATTTGGCGATAATGAAAGGGCACAACTTGGGCATGACACTTTGAGAGCATGCCTTGAACCAACTGAAATTTTTGTACAAGAAACTGCTGATGATTTGAATCTTCTTCCACAAAGCGTGTGAACCTCTCTGGTGGGTGCATACCCTTGCCTATTCTTTTTATTAGAAATGCATCAACTGTAAGCAGAAAAAGTAGATAACCTTTTTGCGTGGTCAAACTCATAATTAATTTGTAGAAGCACGTTATATTTCTTCTGTTTTGTAATTTTGTGTAATTCACTTAGTTTTTGTCAGCAGTAAAATCACCAGGCTCTACAAAGCCTCATGTTAAAATATATTTATTTGTCTTTTAAAATTTTGATAACATGTTGGATATAGTTTATTTTTTTTTTAAAAAAAAGAAAAAATTGATTGTTAATTTGAGAAGAAGTTGAGGATGCTTAAAACTTGTTTAAAAAATATATAATAAATTTCTGGGAATATGTGAGATTCTGAAACATAAAAGAATATACATCGCAATAAGATACTATGGAAAGGCTGTGAAGAAGTTAGGCAGCATAATATAACTAATAAAATAAAAATTCTTGTCAATTTGAACAGCATGAAAAATCTTGTTTCTATTCTCTTTTTTTTTTTTTTTTTTTGGTGAAAATCTTCTTTTTATCTTGATAAAGAAAATGGGAAATAATAATATTACTTAAATTATTTGAATTTTGGCACCGATTAAACATCATTTTACACGCCTAGAAACAACTATGAGATTGGTACATATGCCAGACAACAACTTGCTTTTCCAATCTGCCTAAAAACTTTATACTATAACAAATAGAAGCGGTTTGGTTCCCATCGAGAAGAAGTCGATAAAATAATCTCTGTCTTTTATCTCTCTTGCAGTATTATGTCTATCTCTATCATCTATGGAGTACAAAATGCAATTTAAGCCCAACATGGCGGAGTGTGTAAATAAAATAATCTCTCTCTTGCAGTCCACATCACAAGTTGCACCAAAATAAAAAAAGTGTGCTAGGGTTTTGATTTACAGCTGGGTACTTTCAAGTACAAATATTTATTAACAATAAGACAATGCCTACCGACTCAATTGTACTTAGTTTTTCAGCAATTAATTCCAGCAGCATTAGCAATTTGTTTGTGTGGTATTTATGGTGTCTTTTTGAGAGAGATTTTAGCTAAAAATTAAAATTTACTTGTCCTTAGGCTTTTAGAAATACTGGCATTAGGGGGGAAAGATGATAAAAATGAGTATGTGCCAATGTGTTAGTCATGCCAAAACATCAGCTAAGCCTAAGGGTGGTTGTAATTTTTCCGTCTTTCTCTCCAATTCTTGATTTCAATTTACATCCACAAAAGATTAAAAATATATACACATATGTCTATCAAATATGTTCTTTTTAGAAACTATATCTTAGCTCATCGTGGAAGACATGTTGATGTGTATGCTAAAAATATAATCTATGTCATCCCATAAAAATTTAAATGTTTGGGTTCGCTTTCCCATATTAAATTTGTAGTATTAAAAAATATATTTTTTTTAAAAGATTAACATGTGAAACTAAATGGATTAGCCCATATGAATCTTATTTTTATTGTATACATCATTATGTCTTGTAGGATAAACTGTGAAATAATTCTCTAGAGATCAGTTCTCATATATTTATATAAATATATATATAAAGCATTTCATAGAGTAATAATATGTTTGGAAACATAAAGTGAGTTCGTGTTGACATATTAATAATTTAATATTAATTTATTAAAATCTTAATTGGGCGAGCAGTAACCATACTTACCATCATAGGTGTGCAACATAAAGTGAAAACTATGTTCAAAACATATGGAAACTGAATATTTATATGTATAAACAGTATGAATGAGTTTGTGGAGAAAAAAATCTTCATTAGGTCATGAAAAAAACACAGCTTTTCTCAACTAATCATCAGTTCATTTTGCTTCCCCTAACATGATAACAAAATTATAAACAAGCTTTCCAAGTAATTCCAAAAATTTCTAGCCATATGTATATACACACACACACACACGCAGTTTCTGCATTAGAATATTACTCCATTACATTTTTGCTAAGGTGAACTACAATGTTCATTCGTGACTTTGGGTATTCCTCTAGTACTTTGCAGAGATACTCAAAAACAGAAACAGAAAGTGCACAAAGAGTTGCGTATTGCAAGACTCTTGCAATTGACCACCTACCTTGCACTCGCAAAAGACCACAAACCAAAAACTGATTTTCTTTTTTTTTGAGTTATGGAAACATATTCCAAAAAGGTTTTTGCCTTCCTAAACGTAGTTATGGAAACATTATTAATTATTTCTGGTTCAGGAATTTACTTGTACAGCTGAGTCTCTTGTGAGTATGAACTTTCGAATTTCCACTTTTTGCTATTCCCTGGTGACTGGTGAGGCTGATTAGAAATGTCAATTTTGCATTGTAGTTTCTCTTTCAGCTTGTTTTTATTCTAACGCTTTTGGAAGATCTACCAATTCCAACCCCGGAATATATTAACCAAATTATATTCTATTTATTCATTTGAACTATCAAATCTAATTTATATTTTTATTTACCAAAGACAAATAAAAAATCTAATTTCTATTTTTGGGGTACTCAGTTTTTGATTCTGATATGAGCATTAAAGTGAGTTTCCAACTAAAGTTTTTAGCTTGACATTGAAAGATGTGGATGTTGTGTAGGATTAAGTACTGAAGAATAAAAAATAAAAATAAAGAAGAATAGGGTGCAAAATTCAACAGAGAAACAGACATCGTTCAGATTTTTTGGAAGAGTAAAAGTATCAGATATTTAGATACGCATTTTGACCCAAAAAAAAAAATTAAGATATTTAGATACACATTATATGTGTATTTTGTACAAATATATAATTACTCTTCAATGTGAATAAGTCTAGACAACTTTTTTTAATTTCAATTAACAAAAAATCCTTGAACCCAAAAATACTAAAATAGAACCAGAAACTTATAATTGTCTCCACGTTGGCATATTATCAGAATTTTCTCTTCTTTTTTTTTTCATCGAGANATAATTGTCTCCACGTTGGCATATTATCAGAATTTTCTCTTCTTTTTTTTTTTCATCGAGAAAGTTTTCAAATAGGGGTATAACATAATCATCTCAACAGAATCAAGAAACTTAAAAGGCAAAAAACCTTGATAAAAAAAAATACAAAAAGATGAAAAATCTTCCTGTGCCTGGTTTTTCTGCTCAAATTTTGAAAACCCAAAAGAACCAAAATCAAAAGGAAAACGAAACAAAATATAAAAAACAGAGCCCAACTTCAAACCCAAATTTAATCTTGAAAACGACAATTCTCTCTCCTATTCACAGCACTATTTCATATTTCTTTTGCATTGCTTTTTATTTTATTTTTAATTTTTTAATTTGATTTACCAAGCATCAATCCAAGTCCACCGCATGATGACCCAAAAACACTTCCAAGTCTCCCAACTCTTTCCTACCCACTATCTATGCCAAAGTGGTCAAATGTTCCCGGAAAACTTTCAACATATCGGAAAATGTGACAATTCCGACCAAGCTACAATCATCTTCAATAACCCACACATAATTCACACGGTGAGCTATTGCCTGAATCATCACCGCCACAAGCGAGCTCTTGGGATGACAAACAATGGCTTCAGCCCTCCTCACCATCCTCGCCGAGTAGCTACTTGACCTGCTGTACCTCCCCGACCTCGGCAATATCGTCGTCGGCGACAACGACGATTCCTCATCCTCCGACGAAGACGACGGCGGTGTGTTCCCACTCGCCGGCGATGACATATTGCTAAACTCCTCCAACATCCTCTCCAGATTCCTCTGTTTCAGCCTCTGCTTCACCACCCTCACTAGATCCTCCGGCGGACCTCCACAGTCAATGTAGGCCATCAGGTCGCCGGAGGAGAGCGTCGCGATGGCGGCAGCCACCGTCTCGTCGCAGCAAGCCAGAGTGAAGGGCGAGAGCTCGCCGATCAAGATTCCGTCGGAGTCGACGACGGCGACGGAAGTTTGGTCGGCGAGGGAGTGGGAGATGAGGTCGAGAGCCGAAATCGCCGGAGAGTGGTAGTCGGTGGCTAAGACGTCGGTGGCGATGATTCCGAGAGCGTCGATTGAGAGAGCCGGAATTGGGGAAAAGAGGCCGATGGAGCTGAGAAGGAACCGGACTACGTCTTCTTGGGTTAGCCAGCAGAATTCACGGCCGTTATGGACGGTAATGGTGGTGGTGTTGGTTAAAGCTTTTGGGAATTGCTTTCTTCTCGAATTGGGACTCGATCTAGTTCGGATTGGAACAACCAGGTTTTGAGCTCCTTGGAGAATCAGATCAATGGCTTCCAATATGCTGAGAATTTGCATAAACACAAGAATTAATTCCAATTTCATTTTATCACTGGGGTTTGAGAAAAATTTAGGATTAAATTCCAGATACAGAGATTTAATCACAAAAAGTAGTGGAAATTAATTAATTAATTAATCAGGAAGAAATTAGGTTACCTGGCAGAGGGCTGAACATGCACGACGAGGCCTGGAATTTCCGGCAAGAGATCAGAGAGAGGAGCTTTAAGAGCAGCAGAAGGAGAGAGCAGATTCTGATGGTTGCAGAGAAAGCAGATGACATCAACCATGCAGACTTTGCCAACGCACCGGCACTCACCGCCACCACCGTTGATTCCGACGGCGCCGGCAGCAGATTTGGAAGGAGAGTGGTTGCAATCCCATACGCTGATGGATGTGTCGTCGGAGTTTTTGAGAGCGGTCAAGGCGTCGGCGACGGTGGAAGAGACGGAGAGAGACCTCAGTGCGGGTTTGGCGAGACAGAGGTCGGATACCTCATGAGCCAACAAGCTCACTTCCATGCAAAACTGAAAAAGGCGGTGCAGAGAAAGCAAGAAAGAAAGAAGAAAAGGAGAAGAAGAAGAAGAAGAAGGTGATAAAGCAAGATGGATTGGTGGCATTTGGAGCTGTATTTATAAGCGAGCGTTACTTGAGGTACGGCGTTAAGGTACCAAAAACTTGTGGGCTCCATTCGTTTTTATTTGGGTTTTGTTTATTTATTTACCTATTTATGTTTCTAAACATTTTACATTTATAGATAATAATAATGCTGCCATTTAGAGTGGACACAAACTGAGCATTAAACACAACTAAATTACTGTAATTGTTCTATTTGGTTTGATTTTAAGAGAAAAACAGTTCGTTTCAGTTTACAGTATAAAAAATTACATGTTGCAGTTTAAAAAAATTCCAGACAAAATCAATTCAAACTCGATCAACTAATAATATATAATTTATTATATATTTTTGTATTTAAATATTATTTCATATGTATATATATGTAAATAACATTATAATATCAATTTAATATATTTTTTATTTAATAGTTTAAAAACTTTTAACCCGTTTATGGATAATTTAATTTGATTCGGTTTAAATATTTTTAACAATTTAATTTAGATTGTACCTAAACCAAAGTACAACTCGGTTTGAAATTTTTTTCAATAATTATGTAAACCGAATTCACTCCCATATTCTTTCTTCGGAAGTACTATTGATGTATACAAGGACAAAAGAAAGTAGGGAAGGAAATAGGATTTGAAAGAGTTAATTTCCTCCATAAGCCACTCACATATATTCAGTAAGAGAGTTATAGGATTTTTTTTTTTTAAATTAGATATTGTAATTGGACAAAATAAATAAATAAATAGATATTGGAGTTTGAGGCAATTTTATGAGATATAAAGGAGTTTTTATTTTTGTTTTTATTTTTTTATTTTTCATCATTGAAGTTACTTGAAATTAAAACCTTACACATTGAGCAGTGTAGAAATTACAACTATGTTGTTCCTGCATAGGCATATGGAGCATTGAAGTGGAAATACTATCAACTATTTGATGAAACAGTTAAAACAAATTAAACAATTATTGTAAGTTTGCTTTCATAAAAAAAATATATATGTATATATATACACACACATACAGTAGTGCTAAGAAATCATATATCTGATTATTTAAAAAGTCCGAAACTGTGTCTTTAACATCTGTGAAAAATTACAGTAATATTTGATCAAAATTGAAAATATGTTGAACGGTGCGTTTATTAAAATTGTTTTACATAGTATGTAATTCCAAATCATATACATTTTGGCATTTAATGGCATACGATAATTAATCACGCAAGCTATATAAATAGAAAAATTCTATAATAATTATGTTTCCACTACTCTTACATGGAAGTTAGAACAGAATATTTCCATATGCAAAACCTCCATTGCTGGTAAAATTGCAAGATGAATATTAATTTTTACTTCAATTTAAGTCCACCATTATTTATTGTCCTTCTCATCATCAATTACTTGGAATCCCTCACGATCCCATATTTTTCTGCCAAGATCATATTTTTTTCTTTTCTCGTGAAAATGGTTGTTTCTGACAATCTTTTATAGTTAAACTTTCTTTAGAATCTGTTATATGCTCTTTCCTCAGTTTTTGGGATGTATTTTCCAATCTAGGGGACGAAGGGTCCTATCCACTCTTGAACATACTTTTGGGTGAGTGGGATAATCATCATACGTAATTTCAGAGTTGACTGAATAAAAAAAGAAGATGACAAAACATACCCAGAATGAACAGATCCAAACCATGTTTGCTTTGCTCAAAACAATCTCAAGCTTTTCTATGTCCATCAACAGCCAATACCGTGCCATTTTCCTCGCAACTCGCAATGCATCGTTTTAAAGCTTAAAGCTCACAGCCGCCGGTGTAGAAGAAGCAGAGGAGTATGGAAGCTGCCAGTGCAGAGGAAGCCAAGGAGTAAGGTGCAAAGGAAGCCTTCGGTGTTGCCTTCGTCACGCCGTAAATGGCTTATGGCGTCGCCGCCGACTGGTGCAAAGGAACGGAAAAACTGAGTCGGAGCTACAGACTGATCTCCCACCGCTGATTTCCTCTGATTTGATGTATAGATGCCTTCGCAAAGCTTTGTTTGTGAAGAGAAAATCAAACGCACTGAGATTGCAAATGGTGAAAAATTAACTCAAACGCACTGTTTAATATATCTCTAATTTTGACTCAAATTTGACCAAATATTACTAATGTTAAACACACGTTTCGAACTCTTTAAGGAACCAAATATTTAATTCCTTAGCACCCCTATATATATA
>QANX01000777.1:0-12727 GCA_003254975.1 Ochetophila trinervis | reverse complement strand
TTTAAGCAAAAAGCAAAACTATTTTTTTATCACTTTTAAAAAAATTAAAAATAAGCCTATGGACTATTTTTGAGTAAATAATTATGGCATTATAGTTAAAATTTTGACTTTAGAAAACTTGTGTGTACCAGCAAGTTCCATTCATCCTCAGACGCAAGCTTCCCGTGTAAGACCATTTTTCTTGTTTCTTTTGAGCTTAAACGAAAGATTTTTTTTTTTTTGGTTCCATTTAATTTTTTTAGTTATCTGAAATTTCCTGTTGATAAGTGTCTCTTTTTGTTACAAATTCAAGAAAGCTCGTTCTTCATTCTGGAAGACTGGAACACCAAGTTGCTGAATAGACTTTCAATTTGGAAGAATTTGGTGGGTTTTATATAAAATATAAAATAGACTTAGAGTTAGAATTAAGTACTAATTGATAATTTTTTTCTGCAAAAAGAAATGTGGGTTTTTATCTGTGCATTGTGGTAATAAGGTTTTGAAATTTTTGTTTAGTTTAGAGAATGATTGGTTTAAATGTTTGTTATTGTTACAGCTATATATTGGCAATTGACATGAAAGGTTACTATATCATTTATCAGTTTGTTCTTGTAACCATTTATGGATAATGGTGATTAGCAGATGAGTAGTTTGAAGCATCCATATAATGATTGATGAGCATTTCGCTTTTCTGAAAATCTTTGTGGGATTTTCATGTTATAATTAGGAGTTGGGTTATTGACATGGTTCAAAATCATTCAATTGTTATGCCAATTCATAACAGCTTGTTAATTTTAAGACCATTGGAATGTTCAACCACCCAAAAGCATTATATTTCCTTTCCAAGCTGGTTGAAGAAAATGTCATTCCATTTTCTTTATGGAAATTCTTTGATAATTATAGTTTTTCAAATTATTTTTTATTTTTTTCCTGAGAGATTATATTGCTTATAACTCCTGCAGATTTAGTCACCACATGCGAACTGCATCACCTTTAAGTACTACAGGTTAAAATGGAAATTCAGGAGAAATATGAGATCGATAGTTGCGTGATCAAGCTGGTCAGTTGGTTTTCTTTTGTTTTATTCGTCCATTTTAGGTCATTTTTTAATCTGATATTCAAAAACAATGTGAAGTGATTATCGTAATGTTGGATTGCAGAGAGAAAATCCCCAAAAACGAAGGGAAAAGGTTTACATTGGATGTGGTGCTGGGTTTGGAGGTGACAGGCCGTTTGCTGCTCTTAAGTTGCTCCAGAGAGTCAAAGAACTGAACTATCTTGTACTTGAATGCCTAGCAGAGCGCACACTTGCTGATCGATATCAAGTTATGGTGTCAGGTGGCGATGGTTATGATTCTCGGAGTATGTGTCTTTAACCATACAGATTTAAGAATTAGTCGTTATGAAATTATTGTTCTTATTTGGTAGCTCTTTAATATCTTCATTGGCTTCAATTGAATTTGATGTGCTTTTCATAAGTCGCAGTTCATAAACATATTTTTTTGGTTGGTCACTTTTGAATGGTTATTTTGTTCCCTCTGCATATGCTTCCTTGTCCTGTACAAGTCACAACAGCATGCTTTTATACCCTTTGGACCACAGTAAAGCTGATTTGGAAGTCTGAACCTCTTTGCTGTGCATAGACCACTCTTATATTCAGGGTTTGCCATCATTCTTCATCCTGTGCAGTAGGCAATTTATGCAATAAGACAACCAATCTATGCTAAGTACTAATTGCCAAATTATAAGATGGGAGAAAAAGTTAGAGACTGGAATCCATCTTCTCTTTGTTGTTTATCACTCCTTATTTTCTACTTCTTTTCTATTTGCATTTTGTCTTCTGCATTGCATTGTCCACTTCTCTGTTAACTGTTAGTCATCCAATGGTACTTTTGTTTGATTTTTCAGTTTCGGATTGGATGCGTTTACTTTTACCTTTGGCTGTGGAGAGAAGAACTTGCATAATCACCAACATGGGTGCAAGTAAGAGCTACAAACTAAATCACTATTCAATCTGGAAATTTCTACTCGGTGCTTTTAGCTGTTTGTCTGTCTTATTTCAATTCTTTTCATTTATCTGATTATTTATTTATTTTCTTTTCCTTGGAAGTGGATCCACTTGGTGCACAGGAAAAGGTTCTTGAAATAGCCAGAAGTCTGGGGCTTAATGTTTCTGTTGGTGTGGCTCATGAGGTTACTGTCTCAAGTGCAGGTAATTCTCAATACTTTGTAAAAAGTACTGTCAATTACAAAAACAGTATCAGATATTCTGATCACAAAGTTACAAAATATTATTTCAAGATCACTGAATTGTTATTATTATTTTTTTAATTTTGTAATTAGCACAAAGTTCTATGCTATATGACGAATATTTCATTGTCTATATAGGTTCAGGATCCTCACTGGAAAAGTCATATGTGGTGGAAGGTGTAAGAAACTATTTCCAATCTAACTTTTATTGCAAAATGTTATAGTTTTCAGCAGTTTTGGGTTTTCCATGTACCTGTGCCGTTTCTGTTGACATTACATGTTGACGACACAAATAAGGGCCAATCTTTCTGTGCATGTGCATATTGTCACATAACTCCTGAAATAATGTGGAGAATGTAAACTAATTTTACTAGTTATCTGTTTATTGCACAACAAATGGGGAGTTTGACCCAAACAATTAATTCTTGCTCTTTTTTCCTCTTATACTTTGCTTCAAATAGTATGGCCTTATTTGTCTGTCTAATTGGTGAAGGGTATTAGCACATATCTTGGAGCAGCTCCTATTGTTGAATGTTTGGAGAAGTATCAGCCCAATGTAGTAATTACCTCACGCATTGCAGACGCTGCCTTATTTTTAGCTCCAATGGTATGAACATGTCAGATCATCAGTCAACATCTCTTGTTTTAATTTTGCACACACATGTTCTGCCTCTCCTTTTCCTTTTTTTCCTCCTTCAACCTGATAAATTGCTTTTTATAAGTTGTGAGTTTATAGGTCTACCTGGCACAGTCATTGCTATGTTCGATTAGAATAGAATAAATTTCAATTATAGATTAGTATGGAGTATGAACCAACTTTTTAAAGGATATGAAATGTTTGCCAAATTGGCTAAGAAGTTAGATGTATGCTTTATAAATATGAAAAAAATAACAAATTTTATTCATTTACTAGTCTTGTACAAGTATGAAATCTTGAAAAGCTTGTAGTTCATTTGTATATTATTAATTAGTTAAATAGTATATTGAGCTTATCCGTTGGTAGATATACTATATGTTTGTTTAAGGTATGAAATATCATGAAATCTTCTTCTTGCAATTTATATTCCTTTAGAAAGAATTTTGAAAGATATTACTTTGTATAACACCAGGTCTATGAGCTGGGTTGGAACTGGGATAGCTTTCAGCAACTAGCACAGGGGACTTTAGCTGGCCATCTTCTGGAGTGTGGCTGTCAACTCACTGGAGGCTACTTCATGCATCCAGGTGTATATATTTATTTTATTTAGATTATGTAAGAACTCAGATATGGGGTTCTTAAGGTGGTGTTAAAGTTCTTTTCTGGGCTGTGATGTTGTGTATTTTATCTTTTCTAGGGGACAAGCATCGAGGCATGTCATTCACTGAGCTCCTAGATTTATCACTTCCTTATGCTGAAATTACTTTTGATGGAGAAGTATGTGTGGCCAAGGCAGAAGGAACTGGTGGAGTTTTAAATTTCAGTACTTGTGCTCAACAACTTCTTTATGAGGTTGGGGATCCAAGTGCTTATGTCACCCCTGATGTGGTAAATTTTTTTTTTGTTTTTTCTTTTTTTTTTTTGGTAATACCCTGATGGGTAAGATAGATGTAAGCATCCAAGCATTTCTGATTGAAATATAAAATAAGAATACAAGGAGAGACTGAAATCTTGGTACTTGAATGTAGATAATTGATTTTCAAAATGTTAAATTCCACCCGTTATCAAGTTCGAAGGTTTTCTGTAGTGGGGCAAGACCTTCTTCTATGTTAGTTCCTGATAAACTCCTGAAGTTAATTCCTAAGGTAACTTTTAATGTTTCTGTTTGATTTAATTTTATGAAACATGAGTATCATCTTTATGCTTGACAGTTATGGTTGGCAATTCTGTTTGTTCCATGCAGTGCCTTGTAACTTGCTTGAACAAATTCTGTCTTTAAGTAATTTTATTCTGTTAGTCCAACATGTCCATATCTGTATTTTTAAGTATTTCTTATCAGAGCAACAGTCTGTAAGACATTCTCAAAATCTGATTGTTATTTTCTGGTTTCTGGTTTTGCTAATGCTTTATGTTTCTAGTATTCAGGACTGTGGTTGGAAAGGATGGGGAGAGATATCATATGGGGGATATGGATGTGTTCAACGTGCCAAGGCCGCAGAATTCCTGGTATATAAACTTAAATCTTCAGACTGGTGAATGCTATTTCTTCTAATTATACATAACACTTCTAAATGTATGAAATATTGTTTGTTTGACTTTTGGGATGACAGTCATTGCATTAGTTTGACTTGAGGAACTCTCAGTCAAGTTAATAATTCCAGTTTCCTTGTTTTATTAGGTCAGGTCATGGATAGAAGAAGCATTGTCTGGCCTTAGCAGTCATGTAGTTTCTTATATAATTGGGCTTGACAGCCTCAAAGCAACCAGCATTGATGACCTTGCTTTGTCTCGGACATCTAGTGATGATGTTAGATTACGTATGGACGGATTATTTGAGCAGAAGGATCATGCGGTTCAATTTGCTAGCGAGTTTACAGCTTTATATACAAATGGACCAGCTGGTGGTGGTGGTATCAGGTGAATTGCCTGTCAGCTTTTGCATTTGTTTCTTCTCCAATTTTCTAACTTTCTCCATGAAAAAAATTTATGTTGAGAATTTGGGGTTTTCATGTTCAGATTAATTATCTTTAAATATTTCGGGGCTCATTTAATCAATCTCCAAAACCTTGAAATATGAGATTATATATTGGTGTTTGGTAATACAATTGAGCAGAGCTTTGAACCTTCTGTGCTCATCCTTTTGTTCATCTAAGCTAACTAGTCTTAAGATTTGTGCTATGTTAGAAGCTTATGATTAGCCCTATGTCAGCTCATGTTGACAGCTTCATAAGAACAATTAAGTTGGCTCTTAGCGGTCAGTTGTACTTCTGAATAAAATAATTGAGTTTACTTTACATAATCAAGGCATAAATTACTTTTGCTTAAAGACAAAAAATCAATATTGAGTGTTGAAACTTAGACATTCTAGTTCTCGTGGCATAGAGCTGTGTCGTAGGCATAGAAGGAGTTTTGATCATATTTAGGTCAACATATGTATTAAGTTTTTGGTTCTAAAGTTCAAACCTTTTTAAATGCTAATGCTTAACCTTGTTAGGGAAGTTTAGCATCAAGACTAGTTTTTAATACAAAGCTTGCTATGTAGTTGTTAGAGAACTTTATTTCTAACTATTGGCCACATGCTAATTGCTTCTTCTTGGTCTTCATAATCTTTGTGGTCTTACAGTATTCCATTATACGCACAATGATTATTATTCATGTTTACTGATGCAGTGTCGGGCACAAGAAAGAGATTGTTCTTGAAAAACAATTGGTACTCTCTCTATCTCAAATATATCTTGTGTTTTTCTCAAATTTTATAGCATAATCTTGTAATTACTTTCTAGATTAATAAAATCTGGTCCGCTCTTTTCTCTTCATTAATTTTTATTTTACACCCTATATTGTCAACTTGCAAATTCAGTTTTAATCAAATTTTTAAGTCTTGATCAATCCTTCAAGAAATGGTTGATAGATTTTCATTGCACTTTAAACACTCTGGTTCTTAGGGAAAAGTATAAAAGAAATAGTGCTGCACCTCCCGTTAACTTAAGCATTTGAGAGAAGTGGTAATTCAGCTTTGTATCATAACCAAAGATCTTTGAAGTCCTAGGTTCAAAACTCAACAAATCCACTCAAAAATCAAAAACACATGTAAGGACTCGTAATGAGCCCAAAAAAAAGCAGACTTACATGTGAGGAGAAGTGTTGGAGAAAAGTATGAAAGAAAGAATGACTTGCCCTCCCAATAGCTTAAGCTTTTAAACGAAATGGTAATTCAACTAGTTAAATTTTTGAAAAGCAATTTGACAGTTTGGCCATTCAGGTTGAGCGTGATCGTGTTTTCTGGCGAATTGCAGTAAAGCACACTGATGTCATGAAATCAAATAACAGAACTGGCCTTGAAGATGTAACGAAAACTTGCGCTTCACAAGGTTCTATATTGCCTCCGATGAAAGAAGCTGATAAAGGTAATTATCTTCTGAATGTTTCACGTTCTGGAGTTGGCAAGTCTGCTGCTCCTTCTGGCAAAAAGATTCCCCTTTACGATGTAGCACATAGCAGGGCTGGAGACAAAGGAAATGACTTGAATTTTTCGATCATCCCACATTTTGCTTCTGATATCGAAAAGTTGAAGTTGATTATAACACCCGAGTGGGTAAGGGAAGTAGTCAAAGTTCTTCTAAATAGCTCTTCATGTCTCAACTCCGATGCCATCAATAAGAGAGACAAATGGGTTGATGAACACATCAAAGTCGAAATTTATGAAGTTGCAGGGATCCAATCTTTGAATATCATGGTCAGAAACATTCTTGATGGAGGTGTCAACTGCTCTAGAAGAATTGATCGTCACGGAAAGACCATTTCGGATCTCATACTTTGCCAACAAGTTGTCTTGCCTCCGTGATTAAGTCCTCCACGTCTTCTGCAGCCTGGTTTGGTTCTAAAACTATATATCATGCAGAAGTTCTATCTGCTATGTATTCCATCTTTTTTATTTCTCATATAAAATATGCATATTGAAATTTCAAAAACTACCTATAATTAAGTAATAAATCATTAATATTGGATTTCATGTAATATATTCTCCATGGCTAAAGAATTTTCTGTTGATCTTCATTTTTATTTGTTTTGATTCTACTGAAAGCCAAAATACTAACTTAAGGTGGGATTTTCAAGTTGATTTTGAGTTTTCATGCCTAAAAATAATTACTTTATAGTTCCAAATTTATCACTTCAGAACATGTCACATTGATGGATTTCCAATCCTTATGGGAAAGTATAGTTTAAGAAATAATAATGAGGTGGGAACTGGGAAGTAGGACAGAGGAAGGAAATCAAACTGGGTTTTTATTATGAAAAAATAAAAAATCAAACTGGGTTTTGAAACTTAATGTTTTTTGTATTTTTTGTCTAGTGAAGTTTACATCAGAATGATATTAAATCGTGATTTTTAATTTTTTATATTTGTATCGGATTTTAACATTTTTTTAATCCAAATGGTAGAATTAAAATTTAAAACTTAAAACTTTAAAAAAGTCAGATTGTGCTGATGGACTAATTTATTTTTGTTTTTGATTTATCTAAATATTATTTTGGGGATGGGAGAGGTTCATCTAATTTTAACAAAACTTAAGGATATTTATTTAAGTTTATTTTTTTTTTCAAAAAAAGAAGGAAAATGATATTTTTTAGAGCAGTAAGGATGGTTATTAAAAGGAGAGGTTAGAGTAATAGTGACAAGATTCAAGAGAAATCAATTTATTTGTTTTTCCTTTGCCGTTGAGTTTAATTTATTTTTGGCTACAATTCATATTCATATTCATATTCTGATTTTTTTTTACTCAAGAATATTTATTAGCCCTCCATTTGAACAGTTTGGATTGACGAATTGATTGACATCAGCGGCCATCATTGCGTTTAACATTTAAAGCAAAACTATTTTTAACCAACTTAACTACCACCACACCAAATAACCTAAAAAAATAAACAAAAAACAATATTAAAATATTAAAAATAAATTTGGGTTTGAAACTCTGTCCACTTGAAAAGGTCAGAACACCAAACCTTGTTTAACTCCAATTCAATCGGATAAACATCCACAATTAAAGCATTCAATTTTCCATCTTTGCTTAATCATGTATATATGGAAATCCCCACCATACACGTGTGTATGCATTTAAATTTGTGATAATGATTAAATCCGCTATATTCTGATACAAATTGGGTTTTGTTTAGACAAATCAAAGACTTTGTTCAAATATTTCAATTTATCTGTCTGGGAGGTTCCAATTTGATCATGATCATTTCTGATCCTCACTGTTCCTCAGACACCTGAAAAATAAAACCGCCAGGAATTTATATTAATATATATATATATATATACATACAAATTTAGGAACTCTTTTTTCTTATATTTTCTGATCTTTCTGAAGAAGGAAGAGAGAAAAAAGAAGAAAAAAGAAGATCCAAGAAAAAAAAAATGGCATTTACAGGAACGCTGGATAAATGCAAGGCTTGTGATAAGACTGTTTATGTGGTTGACATGTTGTCCCTTGAAGGATTTCCTTATCATAAATCTTGCTTCAAATGCAGCCACTGCAAAGGCACTCTCTCTGTATGTTTCTTTCCTTTTGTGTCTTCTTTTTATTTTGTTATTCATTTTATTAATTTTTTTATTAAGTTTTTAAAGGTTCTTGGACATAGCATTAGCCAGTCATCGAAACAATTTGCATCCAAATATTCTATCCCATATCGCATAAACTATGCAGATAAAGACTAATAAGTTTGAAATTTATTATTGGTCAGATATAAAAGGGAAAAAAAAATCTCCATCACAAAAAGTACATAGTTTTTCAGTGTATTTTTATTGGAAGTTTACTTTTTTTCTTTTTTAAGAATAATATTAGGATTGGTTTGCCTAGCTCAAGGATCTTGAATACTGGAGCTGTTTCATTTATTTTTCAAAGAAGAAAATTTAATCTAAGTACTGGTTTTATAATAAATTTTTCTGGTTTAAAGCTCATGTCTAAATGATATGTGATTTGGTTTGGCATTGCCTGTATGTATATATGTATTTTGGCAGATGTGCAGCTACTCCTCAATGGATGGTGTCCTGTACTGCAAAATTCATTTTGAGCAGCTTTTCAAGGAATCTGGCAATTTTAGCAAGAATTTTCAACTAGGTAACACTTTTTATTTTTATTTTTCTGCAATTCTCTTTGATTTTGATAATTTCAATAGTGTTCTATAAAATCAGTAAATTCCATTTAAATTATTATTATTTGTTTTAATCTTTTGACCAACAAAAATGCTTAATTCTGATGGAAAACTGCAACAGCAAAGTCTTCTGAGAAGCAGCATGATCTGGTATACTCACTTTCTTATATTTTTACAATATTTCTATTTATATTATTTGATGTCTCATGGAAAATAAAGTCATTTAATCTATGAACACATTTAGAATGGATGGAAATTTCTTAAATTTTCCTTCAATTGCTAAGAAAAAGCTAATAAATTGTATCAATTTGTCTTCTAATTAAGAAAATCCAAATGAATCCATATTCCTTACCCTTTTGTGTTTCCTTTCACTAATACAAATATTTTTGAATTTTGAAAAATGTTGAACAGAATAGGGCACCCAGCAAACTCTCATCCATGTTCTGTGGAACCCAAGACAAATGTGCCACTTGCTCCAAGACAGTTTATCCCCTGGAGAAGGTTATTTAATTTCCAAACTAAACCTATCAAATAAACTTCTTTTATATGTCTTATTATTATTATTATTCATATTGTTGTTGTTGTTGTTATTATCCATTTTCATTATTAGATCCCAAGTTCCAAACAAGAGCTTTTAGGTCCGATACTGGATTAATCTAGGCTATTTTAAGTATAATTTATTTTGATTGAGTTAAATTTGAAATAGTTTAGTCTAATTTAATATAGTACAATGTAACAAACAGATTTAAAGTTCATCCGTGGATCTTTTTTCAACAATAATATAAGTTTTGTCAAATATACCAACAAATATGGAAATTTTAAAGACATCCAATTATGAATACCATATGGCAAAATAAAAATAAAAATTTATGACATATAGTATCCATAATTCGATAAATTGTTGGGTTTCTGTTTTTCTTATTAAATTTCAAATTTCAAACTTGTTGTTTAACTGACAGTTTAGTCGTAAAATCTATGGTATGTCAAATCATAGGTTTCAGATTCATACAATTTTTATGTTTGTTAGTTCAAATTTAAAATCTTCATTTCTCTTAAAAAATAATGACCCTAAAATTATTATTTTTTATTTTGGGTATGTGGAAATTGACAGGTTTCATTAGAGGGAGAATGTTACCATAAGTCATGCTTCAGGTGTGCTCATGGAGGGTGTCCTCTGACACAGTCATCCTATGCAGCTCTTGATGGAGTGCTCTACTGTAAGCACCATTTTGCTCAACTCTTCATGGAGAAAGGAAATTACAGTCATGTCCTCCAAGCAGCTGCTAACAGGAAAAATGCTACACCACCACCTGAACCAGCTGATCATCATGACCATAGCAATGATCATTCTGAACCAGTTTCTCAAGAGGACAACACACAGGACCAATCTTAAAACTATTAATTTCTTTTTCTTGCTCATCCTGAAAATTTAATCTTTTAAAAAAAAAAAATTGGGTGATGATCAACACCCTTTTTCCCATCATTTTGTTAAAAAGAAAATTCATATTGATTTGTTCGCAGTTTATTTTTTGAGCTTGTTGTAAGCTAATATGAGAGATTTGTTTATGCTGTTCAAGTAAATTGCATAAAATATTCAATATATGTATTTTTTTTTATATTAAATTGGGAGCCTATTTTTTAATTTTTTTTCATGAAAATTATAATTATGCCGGGAAACTGACAATATATACATATAGAAATTCATTTTCATAAGTAAAATTTTTCAGATAAACTGAGGAATTTGTGCAAAAGAGTTCCTAGAATAATATTTTTTTTGGGTAGCTTTCCTAGAGTAATTTATAGTCACCTAATTGGTTATAAATTCATTGTGTTAAATTTTGTAGAGACCATATGGTTTTTACGTTTTTATGAAGCCCAATTAGTGAACTTTTCGCTTTGGATTAATGGCACCATTCTTAAGCGACCATGTGGCATTGCGGGTCCACATACTACCACATGACGTCATACAGATTGTGCCAATAGTATTTGTTTTTACAATTAAGTGTAAATGAATTATTAATGTAACTGCTTGTTATTAAATGANTATTAAATGATTTTTTTTATAAAATTTTAAAATTAAAAGATAAAATATAATTAAATATTTTAATTAAAATTATAATCTCATTAGTGATCATTAATAGTTGTGATAAATAATAATTTTTTTTAAAGTAAAGATAAAAATAAAAATGGGCATGAAACATTGATAGTGGCATTTTTTTTCTTTTTTATTATTTGAGGAGAGAAATTTAAATTTAAATTTATTATCCGAAACAAGAATAATTTTTATCATTGAACTTTCTCAACAGAAACATGAGCTGCTGTGACTTATTAACTAGTTTTTGGCCAATTTCAGCCGAATTTAATTAATAGAAGTGATATAATACCTGAAAAATTAAAATACAAACAATTTTTGTTTTTTTCAATATCAGGATTAAATCATTGTTCTTCTTTGATGGAAATAGCTTAAACGTTTCATTATTGCTGATGCGTCACTTTTATTTTTAATTAAAATAAGAGTTAATTGGAATTTGGCACTTACATCATCAGTGTTCTACGATTTGGGCACTAACTTTTATATTTGGTCAAAGCTTTAAAATTTTCAAATTGAAAGAAAAAAATTGTTTCATTTCAACAGTTTCATTTGGTGAACCATTTATAGTTATACTTGACTATCACATGATAAAATGTTAATTGCAATTCAATACTCTAAACTTTTATGGTCATGCAATTTGAACTTTCAACTTCATTATTATGCGATTTGGACTTTTAATTTTTTCAAATCGGTGCAAATTGGTTATATTTCACGATTTCAATTAACATATTTTTAATGGAATACACATAACAAGCATGTTCTTTTTTCTTTTTTAATTATAAATAATGATAGAGCAAACCAGCAAGCACGCTACTTCGCGTCATGGAATGACATAGTCAAACCATCCACGTACCATTTTCTGGCGAATGGGTAATCACCATCCATTCAAAGCTAACCAGCAAGCTATAAAAAGTAAAACTGTGTCAGCTTTACAATTCAAATCAGTCAGAAACTCTGTTTATGACACTGTAACTTGCTGCTAATGTGGCCATCAAAGTAGGCGTTTACTACCAACATCAGGGGATCACCACTGGCACCATATTGGCAATCTATGTTTGATAATGGTCTGGTGGCTCAATTTGCGAGATGGTGTAGGTTTTATGTCCCAATTTCACCACAAACCTTTCCAACATATAGCTCAAAGTCAAGTAAAGTTTTTTTCTCTAACGATACTGTCTTTGGCAAATGGGCTCTCACTGTCCATGCTAAAGCGTTAACCTTTTAATAATCTATATGATGAAGTCAAACTTATGGCACAATAAAGCAATTTAACAAATACTCAAAAATTAATTGGAATTACCATCGGACTGCTAAAAATTTAAACAAGTTAAAATACACCACTAAAGTCATTGAAAATTTGCATATGTTAAACTATCAAACTCTAAAAATTTTGAAGCTTGATTTTGCAGCAATCACCTTAACAAAGACTTCAAAATATAGCCACATTCCATCACTTCAAAATTTGATATTTTGAAATTTGCTTCAAATCAAGAGTAAAAAATGGTCATGTGCTTGTCATGTGTACGGTGTACACCATTCATAGTCTGTCTAATAAAACTATAAAATTGAATTAATTTTCACATATTTGAAAAACCAAAGCCCAAATCACATAA